>CAUYPK010102597.1:0-42558 GCA_963574355.1 Loris lydekkerianus
GACATGCTGGCAAGAGGGAATTTACCTAAAAAATGCAATCAGTGTAACCTGGCTTATTGTAACCTCAATGAATCCCTAAAAATTAAAAAAAAAAAAAAAAAAAAAAAAAGCAATAAAAAACATAAACCAAATCCAGTTAATGCTGGCTGTTATAGTTGTAAGTTGCCTGAATAACATTACTATAAGGGCCGCTAAAAGTTGGAATAGGGAGAGAGACATATTGTGCATAAATAGTGCTCTGCCTGTGAATGCCTGTGGTCTAGTAGCATGGACCTATATAAGAAACACATAGGAAGGCTCAGTGTAATTTTTTATTAAACCCCAGGGTCAGTGAATGCTCTCTTTGCCATCAGTATTGAAGAAGACATTCTCTAGAGTTCCCCAATTGCTTCCCATTAGTCCTAAGCTCACTGGGACTTAGAACTGATTCCCACATCCACTCAAGGAGAGAGCACGGGGAGAAAAATGGCTGTCGTCTTGTCTGGGCTCAGGACTACCACCCAGAACTGAAGCCAGGTCATTTCTCTGAGTCCCTGAATACATTACAGATCTTGCTTAGTTTCTTTGCTCACAAGCTGGGTTCTGGATAAGAAACCAAAAACAAAGTTACTTTTTTGAAATGCATGGCAGGAAACTCTAACTCCTGCAGAGAGCTGGTGCCATGAGCAAAGTAAGTTGACAGAGCTGGATGCTTCTTGCTATCTGGGGCAGGAAGGCAAGAAACAGTTCTGCTTTACAATAATTATAGGTTAACAGGGCTAGGAAGAAAGTAGGGCCTCTCTGGACACAATCTGCTCTCAATATGGTGTGCTGAGCCACCAAGAGTGTGCACAGAATCTTGACCAGCTCTCCCTGTGTGTCAGCAATCAGCTACTCAGTGGCTATGCATTTTAACATGAGTTTTAATTCGGAATATATACTTCTTTAATATATACTTATTTAATATATTTTTATATTAAAACTTGGAAGGATCAGAAAATTTGATAAAAAATTCTACATTAAAGAAACTACTCTATTAAATGACTGGGACACTTTTTCTTCTATTTAATGTCTAATTGAAGACTAGAAAAGCTTTTGGACAATTCAGGTCAATACCTAGCTGAGTGCAGAAAAAGAAAATCAAAAGTGTATTTACTCAGTTAATGAATATAGACTTGGAGATTAGTCCAATCAAAATTTAATCAAAATTTAGATTAACACAAATCTCAGGATTGTAGAAAATTCACATTTAGAAACAATAATGTTTTATATTTAAGAATTCCATGGGCTTTTAAAGTTGTGCATGCACCTCTGTTTTATCCATTCCTGCTCCTCAATCCCTGACTTAGGTACCTCATGTTGGAGCTCAGTAGCTGAGCTGCCGTGACAGTTCTTTGATCTCTGCAGTGTGAGCTACTTCTGCCATGAGGACCCTAGGAGGCAGATTCAGAGTAAGCTTGTGATGGCATTTGTGGGTGCAGACAGCAAACAGTCCCTGCAAATGTCTCCCTGGGCCTGCTTGCCACTGGAAAGCGTCTGGCCTCGTGGGTATCCCACTGACCTTTCTTCTCAGCTCTCGCAGATATATTCCGTTTGCATCTCCAGCTCCTCTACTCTGCTCCAGCTCCAGGAGGCTGACCTTCATGGGAAACAACAGACTCCTTTGTCATCTGGCTCCAGCTTGGCTTCGGGCAAGAGTGACATTATCCATAGCTGGCTCCAGCTTGGCTTCGGGCAAGAGTGACACTATCCGTAGCTTAAGTGTTGGGAAAGAGTGTGTCTGGCTGCTCATCCCCCTCCCTGCCCTCCCGCTTTTGTGTGTTTATAGGGGTTGGTTTTGCTCAGGCTGCTCTTTCCTCCTCTGTCGCTTCCTCTCAATCACCCCTTCTGTCTCTTACCTCAGAACTAAAGATGGTAAAACCTTTTGGTCGTTGCTCATTTCAAGATGCTTCCACTCCCTCCTTGAGGTTCCTAAACTCTCTTCATATGTTTTTCAAGAATGCATTTGTTAAACTCTCCCCAAGGAATCCTTTGAGGATGCTCCCTGCTTCTTGTTGAGCTACTTCTGTCTGTGAGGCTGACGGGAGCTCCACTCGCCAAGTCTTGGGGATCCACTGTGGTTCTTCTACCTCCACGTGGGACAGGTGCTGTGTCCCTTCATGCCACGACACTGCTCCCAAACCAAGCCCAACCATGCTCACCCTATGGAAGGGATGGTATCAGTTCTTCGGGAAAAATGATTCTGCTCTGTTTTATAACATATACGTTTTAAAAATATATTTTATTCAACATTATCTTATCTACCTGTGTCAATAGAAGCTTCTTTGGGCAAAGTCTCTTGCTTTCAATTCTATGCATTTCCCTAGGGCATCCACCTCTTTGTCATGAACACAGGAAAGTGTATTTGGTGATTTACATTACCTCTGACTTAGAATGTTTTTTGAGTTTTTTTGTACAGCCAAGTAAGCATAAACTAGTTCAACCTTCCACACTGTATAACTACCCCCTCAGACTACGACAAGGACAAGTGCAGCTGAATGAAGTCTACTGAGGCCATCTGAGCTGCCTTGAGTTTCAGGGTCTGACAGAGGACCAGAAATGTCAGGATCAGCTGGGATACTCAGAAAAATAATCATGCCTCTGTGTTTGGCTAGTGTTCAGTTCTGGGCTAAGTGGTGTGGTGACTGGTATCGCTAAACCAGAGACTACACAGAGTCTCTTTTGTTTCAACTAGCCTCAACTGATGCAGCTGAAATCAGAGTCCTACTCACCACCCTCTGTGGCCACAGACGTACTCGAACAATTGACCACAATATAAATGGGGTGAAGAGTTTATTTTGACTCCGTAGTGTTTTAATGGATTTTAAAGGAGACTATTCATTGGAAAGGCAAGTAATATCAGGGATCTCCTGGCATGTGACAATTTGTTTTGGAGATGTGAGCGCCAAGACCAAATTGTCTCCACTCTTTAACATGCCTCTACTCTAAATTATCTTTCCTTTCACTCTCTTCTTACTTAATCAACCTTTCTCTGTTTACGGTAGTATTCTAATATTTCTGTTTGAATTTTTGTTGATTTTAGAATCTCCCCAGCACTATGGATATTTAAATCTTTTTATGTCTCACCATTTTTCTTGATTGCTTGTAGATTATTTACTAAGATTATTATAACAAATGATAATAGTAGCAATAGGGTTTACTGTTTATCAAGTGATTTCACATGTATTTATTTGACTGGCCACAATACTATGAAATAGAGGGGATGGATTCTTTTTCCATTTATGCCTGAAGAGACAGAGATTCCATAAGAGCTCACAATTTGTTCTTGATCTTTCAATAAGTCAGTAAGGACTGTGGGACCAGAGGAATCAGATTTTCCTGTTAACATCTCCTACCCCTCATGACATCATGCAGCCTCAGCTTTTGAATCTTGTTCACTAGTCACTCAAGGCACAAGTGACCCTTCAAACAAAAAAGAAAAGGTTGGGGGGCAGAAACTCAAGACAGCTTCAAGTTCAACTCACTAAGGCTAAGTCCCTTCATCAGTTTGCCCCACTGCTTCTTGGAGAGAAAAGCTCCATTTAGTGTGGTTATTGGCACGAATGAAGTGGAAAAAACTAGTATCGAGAAGTACTGGCCAGTATAAATATACTGTGTGCCACGTATGTAATCTTAGCTTTTCTGTAACAACACGAGAAAAAGTAAAAATAAATATATAAAATTAATTGTAATAATATATCAAACTTAATCCAATGTATACAAAGTAGTATTATTTCACTATGTAAGCAATATCAAAATACGAATGAGATACTTTATATTTGTGTTTTCTTTTCATACTGTCTTTGAAACCCAGTGTGCATTTTAGGCTTGAGGCACATCACAATTCAGTTGAGACACAGCTCGGGTGTTCCTTGTCATGTGGGACTAGTGGCTTTTTTATTGCAGAATGAGGCTCTGAGCATTGCTGGACAGCAAGTGGTAATATACCCCCAGCTCACATCCTTGCCCTTGCTATAGCATCAGAGCTGCCTCGTGCCCACTTTGAAATATTAGATATATAGACAAAGGATTCCTGTGAAAGTTCAAATCCCACCAAGGCCAAGACGAAGCCTGCATTTCTCATTGCTGTGTTTGTAACAGCTAATTGAATGAATGAAATAACTGTATTTGAGATATTTTTACACTCTTTTTGGTTCTAAGGTCCTCAAAACTTAATGTATGTTTCTCACTTACAGCACATCTCAGTTCTGTCTACTCTCATTCCCTTTAATCAATAACCACAGTGGCTGGTGTTTGCTGTGCTAGATAGGAGAGGTCTAGATTGCGGAGACATGACACTGACTCTGTTACCAACATAAACCACCAAATGGATGGCCCAGAGCAACTTACTTTATTGTTTTTTTATTATTTCCCCAGCTCTCTGAGAATTTGACTTCTAATTTTAAATTCTATAGATCACCTTATTAAAGAAAAGTTTGGGGGGCAACCAACCTTTTGTATTTCCTTATAAAAAAAGGAAACAGCAGAGAGATTGGCATCCATGCCTAATCCCAAGCTTACTTGATCGAAACAGTGACCTTTATTATGACTACGAATGATTTGGCTAGTGGAGATGACACACATTTCTATTTACCTTCCTCAACTTCCTGCAAATGTACAATGTATAATGACAGAAGGTCACAGAACTGGAAGCCCTGAGTGCACAAGTTCAAGACACAGGAGATACTGGGATTTTCAGTAACTGCAACTTGACCTGGTTTCTGGTGGCTGAGGTAGATGACAAAGAAATTTGCTAACAGGCCAAGTGCTTTTGGTGGGGCATGAGATGTCCTGGTAGGGAACCAGTGATCCTAACTTGGGTTCTGATTAGATATTTGACTACCAAACAAATAGAGTCCAAATTTTAAAAGGAAACTTAAAAGTTTAGGACTTAGACTATTGTACATCATGATGCAAATTATACTTTGCACAGAGGTATCTAAACCAGGGGGAGAATGAAGAGACAATTGTACACTCACATGTAACCTGCTATGTCTACCTGAAGGAAGAGGTACCTTCTTAAATTTTGTGCAAGGATACTTTATGAGCCCATAACAGCCCTCTTTAGGACCTACCAAGACTGTGTTCAGCACTCAAACTTATGGCTAGAAGGAAGAACTTCCTTTAACTAAGCTGCAAAAAATGATGACAACAACTTAAGAAATCAATTTGCAGCTAGTCTACAAGATGGAAGCCCTTATGTATCTGAATTTTGCTGTGAATCTAAAACTGTTCTAAAAAAAAAGGCCTTCTTTTTTTAAAAAAAAAAAGTGAAGTCAGGACATGAGTTTGCCATCTTCGTAATGCTATGTATGGGAGAATCAGCCAAAGCTTCACTTCCCAAGATAAAATAGTTCTGTCTTCCTCAGCTCTGCACTAGTAATTCCACTCTAATTACTAGCATTTCAAGTATGCTGGCCCAGAAAATCTATAAGTTGAATGATGAGTGGTTTCCAGAGTTATTTTGGGATGCTTGCTTTCTGATCCTTTCTCAGGATACTGTGCTACCCGGAGGTGGGAGAATGCCTGCTCCATGTCAGCACACACTAGTCTCCCACACCTATTTCTACTCCCATGAGTCAGGAGGTAGGAGCTGGTTCCACTCCATCTGTTTAGGGACTCTACTTCTTCGGTCTGATGTCTTAACTTGAACGTTTAGCAGCCTTAGGCCTAAGCAAAGTGTGGTGTTAACCTCCAATCCAAGGCCCAGTTTGTGTTAACCCACCTAGAAGTCCAGGCCTGGAGCTGGCACAGTGGCTCACACCTATACTCTTCGCACTCTGGGAGGATGAGCAGGCAGGATTACATGAAGTTACGAGTTACAGACCAGCCTGAGCAAGACCCCATCTCTACAAAAAATAGACAAAATTACCTAAGTGTAATGGTGTGTGCCTGGAGTCCCCTCTACTCGGGAGGCTGAGGCAGAAGGATCATTTGAACTTAGGAATTTCAGATTGCTGTGAGCTACAGTGATGTCATTGTGGTCTAACTCATGTGACAGAGTGAGAGGCTAACAAACAAACAAACAAAATCAAACAAAAAAACCCAAGAATGGCTCTAGGAAAGAAAAGCCGTCCAGGGATGGCATGCGGAAGTACCAGTTCAAAGCATGTTAGCTGAGCAATAGGGCCATGCTATCTGCCCTATTGTCTACTGTTTAGGCAAGAATATTCGTTTTTGGAAGTTGACAAAAGGAGAAGAAATAATGGACATGCCAAATTGCAGTGGATCAACATCGAAGAAATTATGCAGCCAATAAAAATAGAAATTATATACTGCATAAAGGCCCGGGGAAAGACTTACAGCTGTTAAAGTTTGAGAAGGCAAAATTGTGAATATCATAGGATGGCTGCCAAGCATTAACAGATCTATATGAATATAAGTAAAGGATTAAAGATAAAGATTAAACTAAACTTCATTACAAGGAATTAAACTCCATGTTAATGCCCAGACCAGGCCTAGAGCTGGCACAGTGGCTCATGCCTTCACTCTTAGCACTACGGGAGGCTGAAACTATTTTGTTAGGGTGTTAAGATCAAGGATTCCATTTTATTTTCTATTACAGACTTTTAAAATATTGTGATTTTCCATATTTCTATTGCATTTTTTCCCCTTTTTTGAAGAAGACGCCATCAACATGCCAGATATCATCTACCTCTTTGATCCTAAAAAGGGAGTCTGTTGACCTTCCCTATCTGCGGGTTCCACATCTTTGCCTTCAACCAACTGTGGATTAAAAATATATAGAAAAGAAAAACAGGCGTCTGCATCTGTACTGAGCATGTACAGAGTTCTTTTGCTGTCATCATTTCCTCAACAACACAATGTCACACTTATTAACATTTACATAGCATTTATATTTTATCAGATATTGTAAGTAATCTAGAGATGATTTAAAGTATATGTGAGTATGTGGGTAGGTTATATGTAAATGTTACACTATATAAGAGTGCTGAACATTGTGGATTTTGGTGTCCACAGGAATTCTGGAGCCAATCTCCCACAGAAACTGAGGCTCAACTGTATTTTCCAGCTCCAGGAACTGAGGCTCAACTATATTTTCCATCAGGAGCTGTGGAAATGAAGCTATGAAATGAAGCTACACTTCCATTGGTTCAAGGCAGGGCAAGGCGTGAAGGTTTCTCATGCTAATCCAAATCCTGGTTTTATTCTTCAGACACACAGGAACACAGGGAGTGAATGACCTTGGCTTATGAGTGGAGGTTGCCAACAGACATACTCCCAGTAAGAGTGGGCAGTTGAACCCCTGGCCAGGTTATACCTACTTACTTCTTAAGTGTGTTAAAAGAACTTATAGTCTTTTTTTGTCTTACTGCCCCTGGCTAGAAACATATAGGTTTATGCCACTCTGACTGGACTTAAAAAGAATCTAGCATTTTTGCGGTCCGTGAAGTAGAAAGTGAAGCAAGAAAATTCCCCTCAACTTACTTCAGTTGGACTTTTGAAAAAATGGAGTCAGCACTTCTGTCAGAGGAGCGAAATTTTCCCTGAGGCACGCCTTGGTGCTCCGTGTACCTGATGAATTCTGGGATGCTGATGGGGATGTGAATTGGTTCTTGGTGCTTAAGTCAGCACCAACTGGTGGTTATGAACGGGGAGAGAGTTGTAAGCAGTGGTCACCGCTGCCAAAGACGTTGAGTGTGTGATGTCGAGGTGCCCGGCTGTCTTCATGGGAACAAACTGTCCTGATGGAGATGTAGCCTTCCTCTGCTTTAATTCCCAGCCTTCATGTAGACTCTTAGATACTTAACAAAAACCATGTAGCTTTGATGGAACTGGACTGAGGTACAGATTCAATAGAGTTATTTTGTGAAATGAGAAAGACTTGAGCGTTGTTTCTCTGATAATACACTATAATGTATAGTATTCATAAAAATGCACAAAATTTAGAAAAGTATTAAAAGGAAAAGAAAATCCCCCACTTTCTCTGTCAAACATTTGGCATAATACATGTGTGTGTTGTGTTCTGTGTACATGCACATATTTTTTGAAATGGGTTTTAGCACACAAATGGAATTAACAACTTTGCATGTGAATACGTATCTACCACAACTTTTTATGGGGATAAGTATAAATCACTTTTTTGAAGCCCATATAGAATTTCATTTTATAGATGTATTTAATAAATCTCATATTGGTTATTAACAAATTTTTCATCATGCAACTTCAATCATTTTTAAATGGTTCAAACTTTTACAAAATTCTACAAAACCACTTTGAACTTTTAAAAAAATAACTTCAAAATGGTCCATATTGTGTGAGGAATGGAAAAGTTTGATGTGGACAGAAAAGCAATTATTCTAAGTATAAAGTATTCTAGTTATTTCTTTATTGCTTGAAATAGGAAGAGAGGAAGAAAAAGAAGCAAAACTTCCCCAAACATTTTAAGTCAGCCCTGAAAATGAAATGTGATTTGAGAGAAGTCAAAAGACTTTGTCTCCTGGACATTCCCCCAAATCCCCCAGATTCCTGCATGGTCTTGAGTTAGGCACTTGTCCTCTCTACATATTTATTCACTTCTCACACTGTAAGGAGAGATAATAATAATCATTTCAGTAGTATACTAAGACTCAAGTGATATAATGAATGGGTAAGTACATGGAACCCTCTAAAATATTATTTACATGTTATTTTTAATATAATCATTACTTTTTAAAAAGTGCACATGATCAGATGATCAGGGGAATTTAATGGACCTACTATTTATTTATACACCATTGATATTTTCTTGCAAGTATGTTTGTAGAGAATTTGTGATACTATCTACAGATAATGCAAACTTGTTTTCAAGTTAACCTGAAGTGCCATTAAAATCATAACTAAAGCTTAACAGGCTTGTTTTATGAAAGTATTTAGACTATTTCTTTTTTTCCTATTACCACGTAACAATTTACTATAAACTCTGGCTTAAAACAATACTCATTTCTCAGTTCACAGTTCTATTGAGAAGATCAAATACGATGTGGTTTGATTGCTCAGGGTCTTGAAACGGAAATCAAGATGTGGGCTGGGCTGTGTTTCTTTCTGGAGATTCTGAGCAAGAATCCCCTCCCAGAATAATTCAGATTGTCAACCATCTTCAGTTCCTTGCAGTTGTAGGAAGGAGGTCCCTGTTTCCCTGTGGCTCTCCACAGGGAGCTACTCAGTGCCTAGGGCCCCTCAATGTTCCTTGTGCTATGATCCCTCCAGCTCAGATCCAGGAGGGGGATTTTTCTTGGACCAAATCTCTTCCACACTTCTAATTTCTGATTTCTGTCTCTGACCAGATTAAATGTCCTCATGTAATTAGGTCAGGCCCATCCAGATAATCTCCCTATTTTAGAGTTGATAGATTTGGGATTGTAATTGCATCTGTAAATCCCTTTATAGGAACACTTAGATTCCTGTGTTCTTGGGGGTGTCTTGGAATTCTGCCTCCTTGATACCTGAAAGGCAAAGTTCTTCTCTTCCCACGATTCACAGGACTGCTCGTTCCCTGTGAAACAAAGAGGCCCTGTACTATAAAAGTCATTAGAAAGTTCAAGCTCTAGGGTGCCAGAAGAGCACCAAAGTTCTCATTTCATGATCATCATCAGGCTTCCTCCTGTTATCAGTTCTAAGAGAACAGGCTTAGAAATCAGATATAACAAGTTCAAATCTTGTTTTTACCACCACCTAGGTGAGTTGAGCAAAGGGCTTAACTTGTTTGATTCTGTTTTACTATCAGTGAAATGATGATAATACTACCCATTTTGTAAGGTTATTGTGACTATTAAATAAGAATAGATGTGCATATATATATATATATACCTACATGAAAATGCAAAGTAAATAGTAATCTTAATATTGTTTCCTTGGAGAGGTTTATATTATTATCCAGTGGGTGGGTTATGTTATTATCAAGGGCTGATTCTACTCTTTTAGTACTTTTACTGAAAGTAACACCTCATAATAACATCAATATTATTAATTAATATGTTATATAGAATCTTAGTATTGTTGAGTAATGATATGTCCAAACTTTCTAAACTCCAAATGAAAGTTTTTGCTCGCCAATGAATGTATCTTTGGATATCTGTGTAAATTCTATTCTTTGATTTTTAAGACCCAACATTAAGTTAAAAAACACATGTATCTTTAAATAAAATTAAATAAATATGTATGATAACAGGAGGGTGTGCAAGTTTCATTGAGTATCCCTAGAATGTGGTCAGACATCCTTTAAAGCACAAACAATAATCACAGATAATCACCCAGTAAGAGAACTGGGTGGTCTAGGCATGGTCCATGTCCCCTGGGACCTGAGCGACAAAACTGAGATCAAATATATGTGGAGCTCCCAAGTTACTCTCATTATTCTAGGAAATATTTGGCTCAGAAGGTAATACCAGTACATAACTTTGTTGTGTCATAAAATTCCCGAATGCTAATATATACAAACAATTAACTCATCTAGGCAAATTGTTCTCCTATTAGAACATTGATTGCTTACCTGGGTAAACAGCTTGCTTATTAAGCGACAGTCTACTTACCAAGATTTTTATCTCATGAAACTAATATGAACTTTGCTGAGTCCCAATCAATACCCTACCACAAAATAGTCACCTCATTTCCCTTGCGACCTGACCCCAAAGCCCTGTAAATATTCTCCCTGACCCACTCCTTCAGAGAGACCCTGTGATGTTGTCAAGGAAAGACTTTTCTTACTGCAGTAGTTCAGTAAGACTAGCTTTGCTTAGTCCAAGCCCTCTTCTGATCAGTCTTTTAGGAACATATCAACAGGAGATAGTAACTATCATATGCAGTTTTTATAGCTGGAGAAAAATCTTTATTAAAGAAAATAAGTCATCTAATAGATGAACCTGGCTTCAGAATAAACCGCACTTACAAATAGTTTGAGATTCTATACAATGTAAGGCTTTTCTTTTCTTTCTCACCCAGAATATCAGATCCTTTATTGTCATCAAATAACCAGTGAGAGCTCAAACTGAGGCAGAGATCATCATGTATTTGTTAGACTTCAGTTCAATAGAACACTTTATAATATTCACCATAGGCAATGTCATTTACATTGTCACGAAGACCTTAAAGTTTTAGTTCTTTATGGAGGGGTGTTGTATATTGTATTTATTTTACGTGTCCTTAAGGTCTTGTACATTAAACATAACTAAATAAATTCTGCTTGATGGATCAGGAGCTTAAGGACCAACTTAAGGTCATTCTCCCTTCTAAACTTCTCAGGAAAATGTATACAATGTCTTGTTTGTACTTAGATCACATCCTGAGTAACCCTTAGCATAAAGGAACTCTGTGTCATACCAACAATAGGTGATAAGCTTTAAATATACATAGCAAGCAGGCTTGAGCCACTTAAGTTACTTTTTACAAGTCTTCTGGAAACAGCAGTTATTTGCAAGAAGTGCTAATTAGTGGAGGTAACAGTTAATTGGCTTATAAATTGTATACGTGAAATGCCAAGAGGGCCTCAGAAAAAGATTTCCTGGACAAATGCCAAACATTACATCATTTGGGGAGCAAGACTCACTCATTCACCGTACTACTTTGCAAACATACCACCAAAACGAGATTTCAACCTATGGAATGGGATAGCTGATGATTTCCTATCATGAAACATAAATGAGAGGCAGTATATAATAAAAAGGATAATTAATTAGGACTCATTAGGACTCGAATCCAGTTAACTTCTTATCTAGCGCCATGATTAACTAGCTATGTGGTTTGGAGTAAGCTATGAAGTCTATTAAATCTTCAATTTCATAGTCTATTAACTACAAGTTAACAGCTCCTGCCATGTTTATCTCATGGTGATTTGGGGGGAATTGACCAAAATAGAATCATATGATTTTGGGGTTGAAAAGTAGTTAAGACTTATTTACTCCAACTAAGTATGGAAGTGTGCTTTAAAGAAGAAAGTTTAGCAAACCCATATATGTCATATTCTAAGTCATTCTGAAACTCTTCTTCCAAATATTATGTGCCTTGTTTTTCCAAGAGAGTTGCTTATCTCTACATTTGCATCACCCAGCCTGGTACCCGTTATTTAGTATGAATTCATGCCACAATTTTTTTTTTCTCATTTTGAGCAAACAATTATCTGAAAAAATAAATGCTGTGCCCTTGAAGAATAGATTGGCTCACTTTTCTCCGGATTTGCTTTTTGTGTGTTAATTTGGTTTGCATAGTCATAAATTGGACAGGATATTCTCATTCTGCCCCTCTGAGGCGTTATGACAATTGAGGTGAAAATAGAATTCACTCGTAGGAAAAGATCCCTTTCTGGGAGCTGGTGACGTGAGTTGCTAGGGAGGTTTTCTAGAAGTGTAATGAAACAGGCAGGCTGTCAGTGTGCCAGAGGGAGCAAGTAACTCTGCATAATGGGGTTTTTTAGAGAGCTCGAGTTTATGCCTGTATGCCCTAATTTTTTCAACTAATAAACTTGGTAGTTGTGGCCTTGTGAAAGGTTTTCTGCATACTTTCCTACATAGTGATCACGTAAGGCCATATAAACATAACTCAACAATCTTAGTTATCTTGGTGCACATCAGAACTGTGAAGTCTGTGGGTGCTCTTACAAGGGTAGACTGAGTTATTGAGAGCTGTTTGACTCTACCCTAAATGACTCTAAACTAGGTGCATATGGGTTAAAAATAATTTCCCCATATTTTCCTTCATTTTCATGCTGATAAAAATAACTTGGCCATAACACTTATTTTTCTTACATCTAATTTCCTGCAGACTTGAAAACCTGATAGCCAAGGCTGCAAAATTATACAAAAAACCAAGAGATAATGGCTAATATTGTAAGGATCACAACTGTATGATATTGTTTGATTGGTTTCAGTTGGTCAGTCTTTTTAATTTCATTCATCCATTCATTTTACTGTTTCCCCAGTGACAAGGCACTTTACTGGACATAGAGGTAGAAAGATTACGTAAGGATACAATTTTAAAGATACATGAAGTTGCTGGATTTATACTCTTATAAAAAAGATGTATAATTGTGTGGTCTTAAGGAAATAATATGATCTGGTTAGCAACTACTTTAAATTCAGTTAAAATTTGCAACTGCAAAGTAATATAGTCTCTAATCTACTGGAGTGTTATTCCCTGCTGTCATAATCACGTCAGACACGTTATAATCAGAGTTAATTCTGTATCTTATTGTCTATGTATGACTTACCAAGAATTCAACCTCATTTCTCTCTGAGAAAAATTAAGTGGAACCTACAGTGAATAGATTCTAGCTCAGTATAAGGAAGAATTTTCTAATAATTTGAGCTTCTGAAAGATGGAAAGTTCTCATATTTCTATGACCTTTGTTTAACCTATCTTTACCATTTGTATATGTTAAGCTTGTAGTCAAGTAGACCATTGACTGTGTCCTGCAAGACTGTATGAAATAAGCTATCTCCTATTACTTATTTCGGTTATTGATTTAAATTCATTCAAATGCAAGATTTTTACAGTTACCATTGTAAAATGCTCATTATGTCAAGTCAATATTATATTCTATGAGAATATAATTAATTTTGATTCACAATGTGATTTCACATTTATCCCAATTTTAAGTAGCCTGTACATTGAATTAGAATCCTTGTGATGTTTTTATTTCAATTATTAATAAAGTCTTTTATAGAACTGATTAAGGAGGGAATTGTCTGGTAATTTCTTGCAGATGTCGTTCCAAGTTGACATCTCTGAAATGAAGTTATCCGAAATGAGCATTCACCTCATACTTTTCTAACTCAAAATTCACTATCTTAGCAATATATTTCAGGATATTTGTCAAATAATTTCCTGAACCCAAGATAATCTGTGGCAGTAAAATCACCATTATTTGACGTTTTGTCACAGAACTAAATAGAGTTTATTTGGTATGACCTAACAGTTTTGATCTCTTAGTTTCTCTGATAAATTTCTGTGATAGTTTTAGTTCTTAGGCTAATTAATTCTAGAAAGGAGGGAGATCAGTGAGTTGGGGACATTTGCTTCCAAAGAAAGGAAAGAAAACCAAATTAAACAACCTGCTTCTTTGCGCAGAACTTGAGGGTTCTCTGAAGGGGCGAGAAGCAATTGTCACACGCCACTGTGAGATCTGATGCTCAAGTTCATGTTCTTCTATGTCCAGTGGGTCACTGGATGAAAGGAGGTTGGGTGGGAATGTATGTATGAGAGGGGAGCAGGGGAAAATGACTTCTGGTTGTTCATATAAGTAGAAAAAGAGAGTCAACTTTTAGAGGACAGGGTGAGAGATCGGAATCCCCGTCCTGATTTA
Organism: Loris lydekkerianus; assembly: GCA_963574355.1. Lineage (NCBI taxonomy): Eukaryota > Metazoa > Chordata > Mammalia > Primates > Lorisidae > Loris > Loris lydekkerianus. Next base: position 14,315 of record CAUYPK010102597.1, read on the forward strand.
CATGTTTTTAATTTCTAATAAATTACCTTTCTTTCAGTGTAATTTTTAACAATAAACTTTTCACCATTGTTACAAGTCTGGTGAAGAATGCAAAGAATGTGGCAACAAAATGGATGGGATGAAGGTAGCCTGACCAAATTACATGGCCACTTGATGTTTTAAACTAACCTGATGTAATAAAGTGTGGTTTCCGAAGATGTCAGTAGGTCCCTAATGAAGTAAGTTTGCCAGGCTTCTAACAAGATTTTCCTCTTTCCCAAAGCAACACTCTGCATAATCAATTAAGCCTTTCCTTGATTTCTTTTCTTTTTTTTTTTTTTTTCCTTCTTCTTCTTTTTTTTTTTTTTTTTTTGGTTCTTCTTTATTTTTTTACTCAATGAGCTCAGCCCTAAATGAAAGCTGGAGTTGTATGAACTGAATTGGCTGGAAATAGTAGCTGAAAGGCGTGCAAATCAAAGCTGGCAAGTTCAGTTCTTCCGTTCTTGCAGGAGAGGCTAAATTCAATCCAAATGGCTTCCTAGGCAATTGTTTGATTATTCTGGTTTTGTTTGTTTGTTTTTTTTTTTTCCTGGTATGGAACCAGGCATTAATAACCCGGGCTTTGCCAGCTAAACCAAGAAAATACACATCTCATCTTTACCATGTAGTGCTTTGGTACCCGTCTGCATACCTCCCAGCAGTGTGGGAACTGTGTGGGAAGGAATTTTACACCATCTGTGGGGTGCAGTGTGGGTGAAGGGACCTTTGATATTTCCTGTTCTGCTCTAGCCTAGAGTAGGGCCCAAACTACACACAGGGGAGAAATGAGTAGCTCTGTAAGTCAAGTAGCCTCATCTACTCTGATACTAATGCTAAGGGGAAGGACTTCTAATTTTTTCTGCAGGAGATATAAACTTCTCCATCCACACACACACATCTGTGGGGCAAGAGTTGTTTGTAATTTTCCCTTTGAAAATTATTTCTCTTCAAGTGATTTTATTTCTGGAGTATCACTAAGTGTATGGAAGGATTCTTGCTAAGTTGAGACAATGTAAACTATAGATGACTTTCAAATACAGTGGCTTTTTAAAATATATATATTTTTATTTTTTATTTATTTATTTTTATTAAGTCTTTTGTACATAGATCATAAATATATTTATGCCATTTTGAATGTGTTGATTATTTGTACAAATTGGAGTGCTTACATCATACTAATCAACATAGCTTTCACCTCATTTACCCTAAACGTTATTAAATATTATTATTTATGAAATTGACATGATACTTTGTTATGCAGCCATTATCAAACACTAATTTCAATTGCTTCTATTTTTTTTGGTTTAATCATATCTCTTTTTTTCCATATCTCAGAAATCATTAAAGGCCTCCAAAAGGACTAGAGGTACTAGACACTCACAATAATGGCAACTGATAAAATGGCGATGAATGAGAGGCATTGGTCCCTGACTCTGCTCTGCTTCTCTCCTACCACCTTCCATCTGTCCCCCCACATTTTCTAAAGCAGGATAATAACTTATCACTTACCCATTTACAGTTTATACATGTAAATATTATACTACAATATTAAAAACTCTTTGCACTCTGTATACATGTTAGTTAAAAGACAGGACCTTAAATTCATGCTACACATTTCAATTTGTTGAGGTTTTACATAATTCATACTTTTCCGTGGATGTATATAGCATCTCTAAAAAAAAAAAAAAGTGATATCTCTCTTCTACCACATAAATGAAATTATATGGCAGAGAGTTAAATATAGACCCTCTGAATGTTACAATCACATATATTCTTTCTTCACATCAGTTTCTAGAAAGTTTAGAGCCAAACGTAGGGTAAATCCTTAGGAAATATAGTATTTAAATATGTAACAGTCATTTTAGCTTTTAGCCTTACTATTTAACTTTGTGATTAAGAGCACAGGTCTACTTTCGTACTACACAGGTCTTAGGTTCAAACCCTGCTTCTGACACTGTGTGACCTTGGACAACTCATTTCAATTCTCTTGTATTTTCCTCCCTTAAAAAATTGAAATAATATTAGCTGCCTTCTAAAGTTGTTGTGAAGTAAAAGTTAGATGAAGTTCCTAAGATAGGCAAAGCCTTTCATACATGATGGTTACTGTATGTCCCTACTACTCTAATATTCTCTTGGTATATTTTTTTAAATTTTTATTTTTTAACCTTTCTAGAGCATGTACATGTACATCTTTAAAAGCTATTCTAAACAGTTATTGGAAGAAGTTAAACTATAAATAAATTAAATAAGTAATGGAATAAATAATTATCAAATACTTAATTTTTTTATTTTTAAATACACTGTAGTATAGAAGTATTTCTCAAACTTTCATGTATGCAAGAGTTTGCCTGGGGATCTTGATCTTATGAAAATGTAAACATTACTTCAAAAGTTCTAGGGTAGGACTTGAATTTCTTCTCTGTCTCTTTCTCTCTTTTAATTTAAATAAAATTCAAGGGGTATGAGTGGTTCTTTGTTACATGGCTGAATTGCACAGTGGGGAAGTCTAGTGTTTGAAAACAACCATCACCCAGTGTACATCATACCCAATAGGTAATTTTTCATTCTCACCCTCTTTTCCCTTCTTAGTCTTCAGTGTCCATTAAGTCACTCTGTATGGCCACGTATACTCATTGCTTATCTCCCCCCTATAAGTGAAAACATACAGTCCTTGATTCTCTGTTCCTCAGTCACTTCATTTAGAATAATGGTCGCTAGTTCCAAACACCTTGCTGCAAAAGACATTATTTCGTTCTTTTTAATGTCTGAGTAGTATTCCGCGGTATCTATACCACATTTTCTTTGTCTAGTCTCTGGTTGGTGGTCACTTAGGTTGGTTTGTGAATTGTGCTGTGATAAACATACAGGTGCAGGTGTCGTTTTTATACATTTCCTTTTTTCCTTTGTATAAATCCCCAGCAGTCGGATTGCTGGAGTGAATCATAGAGAGTTGCATTTCTAAGAAACACCTAGGTGATGCTGAAGCTGTTGGTGCTCAGAGTAGACAGGGTATTGCCAGGGTTCCAGTGACAGGTGTATGTGAGAGATTTATAAAAATACATAGTAGCCATTTCCTAGAACTCCTTCAATCACAACCAAAAGCAATTAAATGGTATTTTATTGCTTTTTCCTTTATGAGTAAAAGCTTTTTCTTTTATGATTGAAAGCTTTGTCCCCTACACTGTATCAGCTCCCAAAGCTTTTAATTTTTTCACATGGAATATTTATGAGGCTCTTCTAGCATAATAACTTGGATGAATCACACACGATGTCCTTTGGCCAGAAAACAGCCTCTAATGAATGTTACCTTAAATTAACTGTTTCTGAAACAACTATTTGATTTTTTAACTTCACAATTTTACTAAAACTTCTGTAAGCAAGATTACTAGTGATTTTTTATTGCTAATCCTGATGGTCATCTATCTTGGTCATTTTTTATTTGTTTTTAAATCCTGTTTGCTTGGTTTCCGTGGTTCAACAACTTTGCTTGCCTGTCAGTTCTCTGGCTGCTCCCTGTAATTCACTTACTCAAACCCTAGAATTCTCACCTGCTTATCTCTTCAGTTCTTACTTTTTGTCTTCTTATTCTATGGTCTAGTAGACAATCCCAAATCCTCCTACTTATTCAAACATTATATTTGAAAACTTTAATTTCTACCTGAAGGCCAAGGTTCTCTTTCAGATCCTTATCTACTACCTATTTCAATCCAGATGACCTACTTGTACTTCAGATTCAACATATCTAAACAGAACTTTGCTACCTCAATTTTAGTTACTTTAATTCACTAAGCCTTAGTCACTGGTATAAAAAGTAGAGATAGTACAAGAACAATAAATACAATAGAACTTCTGTAAGTTGACCATCCAAAGCACTATAGCAAAAGTCAACATACAGAGGTGGTCAACATAAGGAACTAGGCTTACTGTACTTATATGTACATGTGGTGCATGTCTGCTCTATGAAAATTAGTTCAGCTGAAGGAGACAGTCAATGTAGGGAGGTGACCAACTATGGAGGTTATACTGTAATTAGATATTCTAAGAATTAAATCAAATTTTTAACATATGTCAGATGCTTAGAATACTGTCATTAGGATAGATCATAGTGGTGCATCTTACAAAGGTACATGCGAAACTTACTAAATGTAGAATATAAATGTTTTAACACAATAACTAAGAAAAAGCCAGAAAGGCTATGTTAACCAGTGTGATGAAAATATTTCAAATTGTGTATAAAACCAGAGCATGGTACCCCATGATTGCATTAATGTACACAGCTGTGATTTAATAAAAAAAAAATGTATAGATCACAGCATATTTTTTTTATGAAACTGTTTATCCTAGATTTTTCTCCAATATTCAATCAACTTCATAAGTTCCTGATACATTTTGTTTTCCAAATATTGATCTTTTTCTCTTTTCTTCTCATCTTTTCCAATGTCAGAGTTTAAGTCTTTGTAGTGTCTCTGCTGGGCTGTGTCAAATGGCTCTCTCTGAGCCTCTAGCCTCATTAACCTTCATTTACTGGCATATTGTCTGGTGAGTGTTCTCTCAGAAATTCACCTCTTTAGCTCAAACTTCTTCATGGATCCATATCTCTTAAAGAATAAACATCATTAAATTTTTCAGGTAAGGAAAATGCTTCATTATTTGTGACAAGTAAGAAACATAAGACTAGCCTTTTCTATCTCTGCAGGTTCTTTTTTACTTTTCATCTTTTCTCATGAATGCTTCAGCAATGTCTGATTGATTTCTGAAATAGATAACACTCAATTCTACAACTTTTCCTAAAGTTTCTTCCTTCCTTCATTTAATCTACTAGTCAAGACTAAACTCCAAATGAATCTTCCTTTCTCCCCTTAAGGACTATGAACATGCTTAGATAACTTTTAAGTTTCATTTAAAAGAAAACTTTATCACAGCAATTTCTAATTTTACTGTGCCGTAATTTCAATAGAAAACAGTGTCAGATTCAATCAAATAATTTTACTGTATCTGATGAGATAGTCTTGTGATTTTTTTCCCATTATTCTCTTGTGTTAATGTGGTAAAATACATCAACACTCAATTATTAAATCAAGCTTGAATTCTGGGGTTAAACACCATGAGTTATAATTATCAGCAGCTGTAATTATCAGCCTAAAATTTGATTTATTAATATTTTTAGATGATTTTAATGTTTATAGTCATTAGAATATTGGTATATAATTTTCTGCAGGGACTTGTCATGTTTTGATATGTCAAGTTCATTCACACTGTGTGTTTTTCTACCCATGTCAGTCATTCAGAGAGGTTTTTCTTTTTTCAAAACCTTAGATTATGATTTTGGATTGGTCTATTTCATTACTTAGTTATGTTAGTGATTTGAATTTTGTTATTTTCCAACCCATTTGATGCTATTATGTTTTTCAGATCAACACAACTATTCAAATTATACATAACCCTCTTTAACTTGTTAATTCTTTCTGACTTGAAGTCTAAATGGACTAATACTGCTATAGCTACACCAGCCTTCTTATTATTACAATTTCTGTGAAATAATATCTCCCATTCTTTCATTTTTAATCTGTTAAAAATGTGTATATTTAAAATGTGTCTCTTACAGATTGCACACAGTTAGATTTTGGTTGTGTACCTACTTTGATTAATATGTTTCTGATTAATATGTTTACTTTATTTGTATTTAATGCAATTATTCATATATTTGAGTTTAAATATACTTTCTAATATTGATTATGCTTTAAATTTTCCATTTATTGTGCTTGCTCTAAAGCCAATCATCAATTAAAAAATAACAAAAAGTTTATATTTCATATTTTTTGCACATTTTCCATTTTTTATACCTTTTATTCCATCCTGTGGATCTAATTTCCATATATATATATGTATACATATATATATCTCACATGGATATATACTACATATTATATATATTACAATATGTATGTATTATACATATGCAGTCATATATGGTATAAAAGAGTATGTATTATTTTCTGTTGGTCTGAATAACTTCATTCAGAATTTATTGTAAAGGAATTTTGCTGGCATCAAATTCTTTCAGGTTTTTTCCCCTGAGAATGTATCTATCTACCTTAAACATTTGATATATATGAATTCTAGTTTATTGTTTATTTCTTCTGTCAGATGTTATTCAACTTTCTTTAGGCTTCCATTGTCTTTATGGAAAGTAAGCAGTGATTCTTGTTGTTGCTCCACTCTACTAAATGAAATGCCTTCCCTGGTTGTACGTCCTTTTTAAGGTTGTTTGTTATTTGTTTCTTTTTATTTAGTTTTCAACAGTTTGAATATGGAGTATCTACATAAGATTTTGTTTGTATTTATCATTCTTGTGAGTTGAAGAGTTTCTTGGTTTTGTAAATTGTTGTTTGCATCAAATTTTAAAAGTACGATGCTGCATTCCCTCTCTTCTCTACTTTTGGGATTACTAACCAGAGTATGGTAGAGTGTTTAGTATTGTACCACAAGTCAGCGAAGTACTCATTCATTTTTTTAAAACTATTTTATTGCTTAATATTTTTAAAAACTACTTTATTCGTTTTTTAAAAACTACTTTATTGCTTAATATTTTAGTTTATATAATTTCTATTGACCTATCTTCATGTTTGTACCCATTTTTCTACTGTATATCATCTTTAACTAACCTAATAGAAGGAACATTGCATATGTATTTTTCAGTTTCATTTCTTTTTTCCTGCTGAATTTCCTCATTGAAGTGCTTCTATCTTCTCATTGAAATAACTGAATGTATCTTTCATATCTACAATATTCTTGTCATCTTCTTCCAATACTGATGCAAACTTGGAATCTATTTCTGTTGTCTAGAGCAGGGGTGGGGAACCCATGACTTTAAGATTACATGTGGCCTTTTAGGTTCTTATGTGCAATCTTGAATGAATCCAAAAGAAACAAATCCCTTTGTTTTTATTAATACATTTTTGTTCACTTTTATATTTTAATTTTATTTTTAAAATGAGCATATTTTAAATACCAAAGAATTAAATAAGTTTCAATAAAATAATTCTACCAGATTGTCCAGCACAGTTAGAATATTAGTAAGCCACATGGCTTCTATGCTCATGATTTGGATAACTGTTGCTATTCATTTCATGTAGGTTTTATATTTTATTCAGGTCATAAAAGAAGATTTTATTTGCTATGAAGAGTTACTCTCTTTGAGCACTCTTTCAAAATGAATGCAGGGAATAGATATATTCAACAACTTTGAAGATAAATGCCATGAACTTTAACTGAATTTGGTAAATTTAGTGTGTGTATGTGAAGATGATGCACCTTCCATAACAGGAAAACATGAATGGTTTATTGCACAGATAAAAAAACAAAAAGTGTTAACAGATCCAAATTCTCTCATTTCTTTTCATTGTATCTTTTATTGACAAAATCTCTGTGCTAAAATAACTATTTTAAGTGATATTTTTCCACAAGTCATAAGAATTTTTAACTATATAGTGCAAGTGGAACATGGTATCAACAGTTTCATAACACGTTGAAGTTGAACAATGAGGTGTTCCATGTGGATTTACCATACCATTCTAAAGTATGTTGGCTATTGCAGGGACAAGTGTTAGCCAAAACCTTACCTATGCAAGAACAGATAGTTAAGTTATATGAAGCACACCATCAGCAATGTGGGTTATTAAAAGAAGATTTTTGTGCAAAAAAAAAAAAAAAAAAAAAGCAGTGTTTCTTTGTGTTATCATGGCAAATAAAATGGCTTAAATATTTACAAGATAAAACTAAGTCTATGTGGCAAAAATCTAAGCATTTTGAAAAAGGCTATCTTTTTTCAAAAAACTTCTTTTTTAAAAGGAACATTTTCCCTATTTAGCAAAGGTCATTGATGACCAGGATGATAAATGTGAATCACTTGAAGAATACACATCTGTCATAGACTTATTAATTGGAGAATACCATGAGAAAAAAGTTTACTGACTTTGAGCATAATGACATCACACTCAAATTAGCATTTCAGCCTGACTTAGTTGATATCATCAAGGCATCTGAAGAAGTACAGATGGAATTGGTTTAGCTTTCAGTAGATGACATTTTAAAGTCATTGTCTGATGAAGAGAAAGATCTGTTACATGGAAAAATCCAGTAGAATACCCAAACCATTGGCAACATGCCTGATAATGCTTTCTTGCTTTTCAGCCACTTATTGCTTAGTTTACATGTTCCTACCTAACCTAAATCAAGATGCTTTTAAGGTTACAAATGACTGATACTCCCCTAGAGGACCAACTGAAACTATGGTCCTCCAATTCTGCAACTAAATATTCAATACCTTTCAACCAAAAGGAGACATACTACAGTCATTACAAGTTTATTTAACTTTAAAAATAAAAAATAACTTTCATTTTTTGAAATTATTATTTTTATTATTTTTTAAATTATTAAGTACATAGTAGTTAGATTTTTACAAATTATTGTACATTTTTCAGTATATCTAATTGAGTTTTCTTGACTGTAGGGCCTTATTTGATTACAGCTAAATTAATGCAGGCTTCCATATGAGAAAGTTACCCTTCCCTGTTCTAAAGTATCTCCTGATTATGTTCCATTTCATAATTAATGTCTACTCTTAAAGTTTTATTGGGTTTGACAAACCATAATGTTCACATATTTAATCTGTGCAGTGATAACTTTTGTAGAACCTCATGTCAATGTCTTCACAATGAAGATAATGAATATATCCATCATCTCCCACAGTTTTTGTATATATCTTTATAGTTTTCTTTTGTGCTCTACCTCATACCCCCAAATTTGATACTTAAATAACCACTGATTTCATTTTTTTTAGTTATATATGGTTTTCATTTTCTAGAATTTTATAGAATTATGTAGTAGGTCAGTCTCTAAATTTTATTTTACTTTATTTTTTTATTTTATTTTTTTTTGAAATAGAGTTTCACTTTGTCACCCTCAGTAGAGTGCTGTGATATCACAGCTCACAGCAACCTCAAACTCTTGGGCTTAAGCCAGTGTTTCTCAACCTGTGGGTCACAACCCCTTTGTAACAATGAAAATGCATCCTGCATATCAGATATTTACATCATGATTCATAACAGTAGCATAATTACAGTTATAAAGTAGCAACAAAAATAATTTTATGGTTGGGGGTCACCACGACATGAGGAACTGTATTAAATGGTCATGGCATGAGGAAGATTGAGAGCCACTGGTTAAGTGATTCTCTTGCTTCAGCCTTCCACGTAACTGGGACTACAGGTGCCCACCACAAGGCCTGGGAAGTCTGTAAATTTTAGTCAGTTGACTGTGCTGTGTGGTGAGATCAGTTTAAGGTTTTTGTAATACTGGTTCAGCAACTTTTCATATGCTTGTTTGATAAAGGGTTTGATACATTGCTCATAGTATTATCAAGTTTTTTAAATTACCATTGAATTGTATATGTTCTTCATGTATTTTAGATAAAAGTCTCTTGACAGATACATATTTTGCAAATAAATGCTAATATAACTGATATTTGTATACTGATCTTGTATCCTGCAATGTTGTTAAACTCATTTATCAATTTCATTGAATTGATAAGATTAAATAGAATCCTATTCTATGCAGGCTCTTTGTTAATTCTGAGAATCAAATTGAGAAAATTGGTACAAACTTTCAGACATAATCAAACTTTACTGGGTAAAGGTTTTCTGTGATTTGTTTTCATTGTCAAAAGCAATCATATTGAATCAAGTTCACTGTGTACCAGTATACATCTCAGCAGAGGGCTCTAAACCTTTCACCAATACTATGCACCAGTGTCAATGAACTTGCACAAGTCTGATGAGACAGAATACTCACATCACACAAGTTAAACAAAGCAAAGATGCTGCTCACAGAGAGGCATCAGGGACATTAGAGCCCTAGAATTCATGGCCAGCCTGTGCCCCAAAGTTCATGAAAGCTCCCCAAGGCAGATGTAGTGCCATCTACATGTGCCACATGTCACATTGCAGCTGAGGGACCCCCCAAGCCCTCTCAGCCTAGTTTTATACTCAAAGACAACTGGACCCTGTGTGCTAAGGTATTGCAGGACATCTTGTTCTAGGAGAGAAGGGAACAGAGCCTGGCCTATTCTGATCAGGTCCCCTTTAACTCAGGATGTCACATTCCCAGCACATTCTATAGCTATTGTTGAACTGCTAATAAAGAAAGAGGGAAGGGATGGAATTTTAAAGCTATCTAGGGAATTGTCCTGCAATAATCAGCATCTTTTCTGGTATAAATTTAACCATTTGTAAAAAGTTAGTCAACAAATTTAGTTCCTTCTTCACAATCCTCAATTCCCAGATGGAGCGCACCTGTCAGGTGTTTGATCTCTGTGGCAAATGTCCAAGAGCTGCTTCTGAGCTGGTGGTTGATGCTGCTCTGAGAGGGCCCCCACCCATCACCACACACACCCACACACACCAGGATCAGCCAAAGGTTATTTGTTCTTTACTTCTTCCCAGCTACATAATAATGTAAGACTCTCTTCATTTGCTTAGTGGTATCGCAGTGTACTTGAAAATCTGCATGCCGATGTGTTAATTATATTTTTAATTGAGTCACTTCATCTAAACAAATAAAGTCACCAGTTATTAGAAAGGCCTCCTGAACTCAGTAGTTAATAAGGCCTTAATGATTTGTTTTAGAGGTATACAAAACCTTAATTTGTTTTACAAGTGTACAGAATCTTGACAGAAATACATTTTTAGTTGAAGCTGAGATCTATACATTTTTCTTACTCAAGTAGGCTGAGTGAGTATGGGCTTGTGTTTCAGTCCACATGGGGCATTTATCCAGGACTTCGTGCTTTAAGAAACTAATTCAGTTTATCAACACAGAAGGCTTCTTTTGGTTTTTGGTGCCCCAAATTGGGAAGTGTCCTTTTGATGTCCTACAAGAGATTTTGGCAAGGATATCACACTCTCTGCTTTTATCATACATCTTTTGCTTTTACTTACAGTGTTTTTACATCTCACACAAAAATATGGCATATACTCTTACTGCCTTACTCTCCTCCAGGGGTCTATAATCTTGTGGAGTTCGTAATATCACATAAAATTCCCATGTGTGTTTTTCTCATAACTTAGGGTCTCATCTCGTGTATAGTAGGTGGTTGCTAAATAGTCACTGATGCTAACTATGACGTCAAGCTCTGTCTGCTCTGCCTTCTGCTCGTCCATACTATACTTTCTCCTTTCTCTACTTACTTAAACTATTTACTTCACGTTGGTCTCTTAATTTCTTACCTGAAACGTTGGCTTAATTTCTCACCTGAAACTTCTATTTCTTCTATCAGAAACACTTTCCACTCCAGATTTACGTATCCAAATCCAAACCACCTTAAAAGGTTGCATTATCACCATCCCTGATATTTTTTCAGAATGATCTACATTCTTTCACCTTCACTCTCTTCCTTTGAGGACATAAGAGTTACCATGGGGGGAGGACCTAATAAGTGCCTGCCATTTTGTATGTCATCTCATTGTAATCTTCCAACAAGTGTGAGCTTGTGTAATACCACTCTGAGTTTTCCTGGAGAAGGATGCTGACAGTACAAGAGACTGATTACTTTGCCCACTTGGGAGACATAATAAGTGATGAGGCCAATGGGAAAAACTTCCGACTTCAAAACCTTTTCTCTTTCCACAGTGTTCATATTTGTTTCTAATACCTTCTGATTTTCTGCCCTGTGTTACACGTTTATAATTATACTTGTTAGCCTATGTGTTTGGTCTTTGATAAGAGGATGATATCATTTCAGACTCTATTGTAAAGTATAGAACACTTAAAATATATGCCTATGAAATTCCTATTTTAAAATATAATTTGAAAAATATTTATGGAGTACCTATGACAAGCAAGGCATTTTACATATTCAACATGTTTCATATTTATATCACCATCCTTGGGGCCTTTTCCTCATTGTACCTTTTAAAGAAATATTATTTTGTTTTATTAAACTTTCTTTTTTTTAATAAATGAAGGAAGGAAGTCAATGAGTGTAATAATTAAAGAGGAGCTGGTCTGGTGGGAGCTGAGATAGGGCAGGAGAGCCCTAGAGGAGGTGCCAACGCCCCTGTTCAGGACGCTCAGGGCCTTGCAGCTGCCCCTGACGACTCTGCAAAAATCAGTGCTCCAAAAATCAGTTCTTTAGCCCAATTTTGTTTTTCTAATGAAAATCAGAGGGCGTTTGTGTGCATGTGTTTGAAATATTGTCTTAGACCTTGCTTTTGATTCCTAACTGTAGCATTTTTATAATGAACATCTGAACGCGAACTGAAATATGTAAAACATTCACAAACAGATAAACAAAAATAAAAGCAAAGCCAAACAAACAATAGCAAAATTACTGCACCAAAGTACTCTGGCGACTGACCCATTGGTGGGAAAGTCCGTTAGCCGCACTGATACAGTATGAATGTCATCTTTCTCACTCTCGGTGGTCCTCCTCTCCAGACTACTTTATGACCTTGTCTTTCTGTCTTTCCTCACAGTTCCCAGGTTAGCGCCTCTCCTCCCTCTTTTGAGCTCCATTCCTTGTCACTTGTTACTGTGCACTGTACACTCCAACAACATTTTGTCAATAAGTGTTTTATGCACCCCACCTCCACAGTCCTGCTCCCATGGTCTCTTCTGCTTAACGTTCCCTTCCTTGCCTCCCTTCCTCACGACTTCCACTACTTTTTATTTTCAAAGAGTTGATAAAAAAGTTTCCTAATTCTCTACCATGTTCAATCCTGTGAGGAAAAATTATCACTTGGGCTTAGGTACTCAGATGGTACTGTGTGTATTATTTTTCATATTTGCCATAGTGAATCACAATAATTCATCTCTCTTTCCTCTAAATCAGAGAGTTTCTAGGCAGAAGGCTGGATCAGATCCATTTCTCATATTCCCGTTCCCAGTACAGCCCCAGTAGGTGCTCTCAAAATCAGTGAATGAAGGTCTAAAGCAGATGCCTTTAAAATACCAACTTCTCCTGCAGGTGCCACCATGCCATTGACATTTTTCAGCCTGAACGTTCCCTGTTTTGAGCCATTGAGTCATTCAAAATTAAATAAAAGTCCTAATTGATTAATCTCATTGATATCTACTGAGTGCAAATCAGAGATGAAACCACCGTTGAATTAAAATCTGCTCCAAGTTGGGTACACCTGAGGTTGTGTGTACATGTACTTGAGACACTTTCTCATCAAGCCTTAGTGTTTAAATAAAGCCACTCAAAAGACTGAAGTGAGTTGCTAATTTAGCAACAGATTCCATCATAAGCATAATGACTGTTTGTGTGAGACCGTAGGATTCCAAGGCAAGGTTCCAACTATTTGAATGTTGTAGAAGTGTTAATGAAGAATTTTGAAAAAAGAAAAATGACAGGAGACAAGAAATCATCATCATTAAGTAAATGTAAAAAGTGGAAAGATAAATTAAAAATGTGATATTTTCCTAACAGACCTTCTGGCTTATAATCTTAGAAGAAAACTACTTTTAATAATTCTCTGCATTTCCTAAGGAACATGGAGAAAATTGACTTAAATTTAAAAATGAGTTACTCTAAAATCAAGATCTTTTTGCTTTAAAAGCAAACGAATTATAATGTCTTATAGGTGCTGTTTAAGGTAATGTCCAGTGCTCTGCAGATGCCCTGTTGTTTTTTTGTTTGTTTGTTTGTTTTTTCCTATTTCTGTGTGCTCCCCACCTCTAGTCTTCAGTTTGATTTCAACAGCCAGAACCTGCTCCTATTCTTCTAGGCCTGCCCTCTGGGGGAGAGATAGAAAATCAGCAAATAAAAATAAAAGTATAATACATCCAACAATAATTCAAGCTAAGGAAAAACAAAGGCAAGTGAAGGGATAGATGTTTGTGGGTGGGTGCTATTTTAGAGGCCTGTCTTTAGCATCTGTTTCTCAGGATAACTTTGTTATTCTCTGCTTACATTGTGTGTCATAATTATAATGTGTGATTTCAGTTTACTTTATTAATTAATTATTTTTTTATTTTTATTAAATCGTTAACAGTGTACATTGATGCATTTATGGGGTTTGGTGTACTGATTTGATGTGTAAAGTGAAATACTTACATTGAACCGATTAACCCATCCATCACCATTATACTCTTTTCTTAATAGTTTTGAAATGTACTATTGAGTCATGCACATTAGGAGGAGTGGTTTCAGTTTATTTTTATCTAGTTTTTGAGGAGGAAATAACTATAAAAAAGAGTCAATGACTACTATTTATTGGTAACAAAGGAAGAGAAATTGAAGTAGTATAAACATGTGATGGTTACTAACGATAATGTTCTAGGGAGCTCATGTCATTTTCTGTTCCATTTTATATGATATATTTTATGGAATCAATACACCACTTGCACATTCAGAGTTGACAATGAGGAGAGTTCCATGGAATGGGCATGGCACGGTGTGCTTCAAAGGTAAAGACACTATTAACTTGACAGAGACTTCAGTGGGGGTGAAATCCTTGAGCTAACCCCTGGAAGGTGAAGGTTTGCCAGGTAGAGGGGTTTGGGAAAGAACTTCCAATCACATAAGACCAGTTCATTAAAGAAACATTTCTGATTTTAAGGAATCATAAGTACTTTTTTCTAGCTAAAAATACTTACATTGGATAAAGGAAGGGAGGGGGCCGAGTAAAAGCTGTGCCTCTGAGAAGGAAAGCTTTTCGGAGTCTAGACCTCTTGACTTCAGCAGAGTGTGGATTAGAAGAAAAGGAGCAAGATGGCAGGAAGGTGAGCTGGGACACAGTCCAATAGTCTTCTAATGGGGACAACTGGATTGCCATTTTGTCCAGCGAAAATGTAGTGTTTCCATTCTATTAATAGGGAAATTCTGTCCAAAATGTTAGTATGTTGCCTGAGTGGTGTGACCAAGGAAGGAGCTGGGAAGCTGCAGCGTAAGTTAGAAAACCAGACTGAGAGAGAGCAGGGTGGTAGGCCGTGTCCCAGGCACCTTGCTTCTCACTCTTCACACGTAATCTCTGGTCCCCAGACACTGTGGGGCAGATCTCAGACCCTAGAAACATAGCCAGAGTCGGAATTTTAACTTAGGTCTGATTTACCCTAAAATGCTATACCAAGTTGCAGCAGATAAATGTAAGAGAATTGGGAAGAAACTAGAAAATTCTAAAATTCTAAAAGTCAATGTCTATTTCCTTTGGCATATAATAAAATTGAAGTAGAAAAGGAATAATGTAAACAATTAAAGTCTCCTTTGAACTTATTTGGCATCCCAAACTAATTGAATAGTCACAATCATATTACAAAAGGTAAACAAAATGCATTCCCTTCTAATACATTTTTTCAGTTGATTTTTTTTTTCTGTTCTCCTTCCTGTACACTTCTGTATATGTAGAATTAAATTCAAAGTACAAGGCAGTTTTCAAGAAGCCAATACATCCTTGTAAAGATTAATAGGGGGCAGAGCTGAAAGGCTAGGTGCTTTTAGTCAAAATGGTTTTTCTACTATGTTACCAAATCAGAACCCATGAGAATGTAACACTGTGATGTCATGTTTAAATAAATAAATAGTAGTCATTGTATTTCTTGGGTGAGGCAAACATTTCCTAAAACTATTATTGTTTGTTGGGCTTCAATTTAAAATTATGACATGAGGCATTAATACAGATTATGAAGTGGTAAGATTTCAGGTTTGACCAATATTCAAATATTTCTGTCTTGTATGGGCTCACTAAGTTAGTTTGATGTTGGTCAAATGTAGGGATCTCACGTGGATCCACATATCACAGTAGAGTGGAGAGAACCAGGTCAATCAGGAGAAAAAGTGGATGGCTATTACTTAATTCTGGAATTACAAAAGCTTGAGGGCAAAAACATGACCATTTAGTCTCATAAAAGAACAAAGAAGAAGGAAAAGTAATAATTGAGGGCTGTGATGCAAAATGCAATGTGTATCAAAAAATGAATATGCATTTTAAGAGAGAAAAAAACACTGTATTAAGATTGTAATTCTCGATATATACCTATAAAAAAGATGAATACAAGTCATGTTTGAGCACTTCTTGTAATTGCAGAAGTCAAACACAGCTTGCGTATTACAATTTCAATACAGTTTTTTTTCCCTTCATAAACTGTGTAAGCATTTTCTTGGCACGCTGTGTGTCTGTCACTAGGAGGTGCCACACTTTGTTGGCTCTTTCTCAGTCATGTGTGTGAAGACAGCCATGACCCACCTACCCAAATGGTTCTCATGAATCATTCTTTATTGTTATCATATCATTTTTAATTTTCTCACAAATATACCATAATCAGAAATTATATAGTTTATGAATCTGTTACTTGTCTATTTGTTTACTTGTTATTTTCTACCTTGCCCTTAACTATAAGTATCAGAGGATCAGGAATCTTATCTATTGAGCTCCAACTCTTGATCTCCATGGCCTAGAACATTGCAACCCACAAGAACCATATTAAAGGACTGTGGCATTAGGAAGGTTGAGAACCACTGGCCTAGAACAATTTATGCTACAAAGACGCAACCCTTACAAATAGGTGGTATTTGAGTAATTTAGAAAATTGATATACAACTTGTAGTGATTCAAATATTGGTGAATATTAACATAAGTCAACATTTCTAACATGATTAAAACAGGTGATAAATATGATAAGCACTATTAATAAATATGATAAGCACTATTAATGTATTTGTTACCTGAAGTGACCCTGACTGATGAGATCAGGATTGATCTTCCTTAAACTAAATTAAAATTATTTCTGATACTCTGGTACTTTTTATTCTTTCTTCATTCTTTTCTGTCTAATAAAATCATATCTTACCACTAAAAAAATTATTTCTGGTATGTCTAAAAAGGTAGGCATTTGACTCTATGACTAAATTAATTAAGAAAAAGATAATAGTTGATGCTCCAGTAAGGAATTTTTAGCTATAAGTGATTTTTGTCTACTTTATAAAGAACTTCAGGGAAATTAAATCTTTGTCCTTAACTGAATTCCTGTCCTAAATTTATTTTTAATCAAGAAAGGAAAATGCAAAATAGTTGCCTTTCCTTAAATTTCATGGCATTTGGTGATGCCATGAGTATAAGGATCCTTGTACTTATCATGGGGTAATGAGTTATAATTGGCCATTTATCACTGAAACTCTATTGGAGTGCAGGCTACATGAGAATAAGTCAAAACTCTGCCTCATCACTTGTCACTGTTGAAATCTCGAGTACATAGCTCAGTGGCTGACACAGGGTAGACGCTCCCAAAATGTCTTGTGAAATAGTGTGTTAATTTGGGGAGGGAGGAGGTGTCAAGATGGTTTAGGGATCTTCCTGTACCCTCACATAGATGGAACAGCTTGATTGACAGCAAACCCAAAACCCCAAGGGCAAGATTTGAAGCAAAAACCATGACAGATTCTTTTCCACAAACCTGAAAATAAAGTAGACGGCAGCAACCCACTAATAATTACCAGACAGGTGTGTTATCAGTGCTCGAACAAGGAAGGCACAAGGAAACACAAAATCACCCACGAACCTGACAATGGGAGACCCCAAACAGCCCCCATCTGCACCATGAACCCTGGTGGGCCAATTTCATAATAAAAACTGATCCATGGGGACTCCTCCCAGATCAGGAACCCACAGTGAAGATAATTTGCTGGGAATAAAATCAAAACTGATTTTGATTTTATCAAAAATCAATCTATCATCGCTCAAAAACAGGTGAGCAATGATATAAACAAAAGTCCAAATAAAAGCAAGGAAAGGAAAACAGATCCTGGAAATCTCAGAAATATTGGAGCTGTTATACCTTAACCATTATATGGAAAGAAGAGAAGAACAAACTTAGTGAAATTAGAAAAGCTTCGTGAACATAAATATGACCAAGAGCAACGTATTGAGGTCAAATCCCATGCAATGTAACTACTAAAGGAAGACAGTAAAGAAGATAAAAAGTAGATTACCATGCTATAGGGAATGAAAGAGTCACCCAACATAAGAATCAACAAATCAAAATTTCTCATAACGTATTGTTTCAAAATGAGATAGAAAACATTGGAGAAATGATACAAAAAGTAGAAGAGCCTCATAATTATAAAAACTCAGGAATGAAGTGTACAACTTGAGTAAGAATTATAAATATTATAGAAGAAAAAATAGAAATGAAGACTAAACTTGAAAGAACACAAGATCAAATAAATACACATAACACCTTAAATAAATAAAAGATAAGAAAAGCAATTTCTTTAAAATAAAAAATATAGATGCAAACTACTGCAGCCTCTTTGAGAAGACATAGGGACAATGCTCAAAGAGCTAAAAGTAAACCTTCTATTTGATCTCACAATTCCATTACCAGGTATCTGGTATCTATTCAGAATTAAAAAAAAAGAAAATTACTGTAAGGACATTTCTACTAAAATCTTCAGCACAACTCAGTTCATAATCATCAAGATGTAGAATCAACCCAAGTACCCATCAACCCATGAATGGATTAATAAACTGTGGTATATGTATAGCAGGGAATACTTTTTAGCCATAAAAAATAGACTTTACATTTTTCGTATTAACCTGGATGGAGTTGAAGAATATTCTCCCTAATAAAGTATCACATGATAGAAAAGGAAGTATCCAGTGTGCTCAATACTAATATGAAACCAATAGATAAACAACTACATGGCTACACAAGAGAAAAACAAAATTAAGTTCAAGTCAGGGAGATAGGGCAGGAGAGAGAGGGAGGGGAAAGTTGCATTGGCAAGCTGTTACCTAATGGGCATACCCCCTGGGTGAAGGGCTCAACTACAACTTGAACTTTCTTTCTTTCTTTTTTTTTTTTTTAATGGACACTGCACATATCTCATTTTGAAGTAAAAAACAAAATGGGAACAAATAAAATTCACACCGCCTCATGTGGCCCGCGGGCCATAGTTTGAGGACCCCTGATCTAGACTCTTCCATCAAGGTTGCATCATCCTCACTGATGCTGATGAGTCAAGATTTGTTAGTATGTTTTCCTAGTCTTTTTTTTTTTTTTTAATTTGAAGCTTTATTTAATACTTACTGTTTTTCCTTAGCTTTAATTAAGTTGTATATTTCCTACTTTTTTTTTAACCAGTGTGATGAAAATGTGTCAAACTGTTTATAAAACCAATGTATGGTGCCCCATGATCGCATTAATGTACACAGCTATGATTTAAAATTAACAACTTTCATTTCATTTCATTTCATATATGAAATGAAAACAATGTAACCTAATTATATGCACTCTCATGTTAATCTGAAATGTAGAAATATATACATAAACATATAGATAGATATAAAATAATAATATATATAAAGTAGTAAATATTTACTATAGGCAAAGAAAAGGGCTCATAATTATCTGAGAATATTGACCCAAATGAACCCAAAGTGAGTCAAATTAATGTTAGGAAAAATATTGCACTTAAAAAATACTTTGGGCATCTCAGAAAAAATAATACTGTAGGAAAAGAAAATTAGATTATCAATAAGTTTTTCTACATTTTAATGTCTTTTAATCACTAACCTTCAAACCTTATTGAGATAACTCAACAAAACCTAGATACCAACACCCCTCTATGGGAGTCTTCAACTTAATTGTTAACTCCTATAAAATCAAATCTGTAAGGGCAAGTGGAAGAATGATGGCCACAGAAAAAGGGGATAGGAAATAAGTAAACTGTTCCAAAGAACGGAGCTAATTTAGTTAGCCTTATTCCCCCACATTGCTTTATTTTCTCCCTTGGTGTATAAAACACGTCACTATCCTGATAACTTCGTTAAGATCCTTTATCTGGCAATTAGTTGGAGACATTTTGCAAATAAACAGGGAGAGCTGTCATCTGCACATACACTAATTACTCAAGTATTTGCTACAGCAGAAGGGTGCCAGCAGTCTAACTGGGTATTGGTTGTGCACTCTTAAATTTTTTGATAATTTTAATTGCTGCATTTCTAGCTCCCCTTACTCTATTCTTTTAAATAAGCTTTATTCATTTTCTCTATCCAGAAAACCTAAGCCATCAAAATATAGGCTTGAGCAGAATGACAGGCAAAATAGGAGGGAAGGAAGCAGCAGTTGAGAAGCTATTGTCCCACTCAAGGCTCTTGCTGATCATGCTTACACTTTCCAGTCAGTTCATATTTCAGTTATCATAACTTGTTTAGTAGAAAACTCTATAACTCAAAATTTCAGATGATTAGAAATTTTGACTAGTATGTGTATTTTTTCCCTTGAAATAAGTGGAGGTAACTTGATTAAGAGTAATATTTTTGAAAATAATGACGAAAGTAAGAGCTTGGTGATGTAAAGCTAGAAATGCTGAGTTTAAAACTCACAGTGATAACACATGTCTATTAATAATTCTGGGGTGTGTGTGTGTGTGTTATTGTGTTATTTAGGGAAAGAACAATTCTATTTCTGCGAAGTAACCACATCTTCTTAGTCGGCTCTGAGGCATGTCTTACCTCTATTTCTGCTGAAGATGTTGTTACAAGACCATTGAGAACCATCCAATTGCTTGGTCAGAAAGTTCTCTCAAGAGTTGTGGGAATTTCAAAACTCTCATGGTAACATAACTCAAAAGTCTAAATACTTAAGGTATTTGTAGGTAAATTTTGAACAAGAGACAAATTCTAAATTCTAACATGACAAAAATTACATTACCACTTAAAAGTTCTGAATTAAAAAATTAATTTGCCTTTTAAGAAAATTCAAATGAACAGTTTCTTCCACCAGAGTGGCTAGAAAGTGAAGGAGAGCCTTCAGAGACAGGGGAAAGACTTCCACTTTGGTTACTCCTGCACTTAATAATTTTATATGATATTTTAATACGTTGTGAAAGTGTATAGGAGTGTTGCTGCAGCAGAATCCTCGACTCTGAGAACTCTGAGGAAACCTACAAATCAGTAAGTCTTGACAGGCTTCTCACAGCATTTGTGTTCACGGAAAACACAGGAAAAGCCTCAGAATAGATAGAAAATTTCCTGTATGGCCATCCAAAAAGTATTATTGCAAGAATTTAAGCATTAGGAAGAAGAGCAAAATATCCAATATTAGATTCTGGAAAGTGTTAGAGATGATGAGTAGGTAAGCAGGGCTTGCAACTCAGTGAAAAAACAAAATGACCAAAATATTCATTTTAATTTATAAGTGAAATATGCTTTATCCATACAAAGTAGTCTAAAGTTAAACAAACAAACAAACAAACAAACAAACAAAAAAAAAAACACTAATAGGGGAAAGTATGTCCAACCTCACAGAAGAGGAGACAAATTCTCAATGAGGATGCATTTCATAGACATTTTTGAATGAAAAAATAAATTACATAGCAAAATGTTCGCAATGGCTTATAGATATGAAAGATTTGATTGTCTTTACACTAAAGAAAATGTAAACGCATTTAAACTAAATTATACATCAACCCAAGTGCCCATAAACTCCTGAATGGAGTAGTACACTATAGTATATATATATATATATATATATATATGTATGTATGTCATGGAATACTATTCAGCAATAAAAAAGATGGAGATTTTACATCTTTTGTATTTACTTGGATGGCTTTGAAGAACATTCTTCTTAGGAAAGTATTATAAGAATGGAAAAGAAAGTATCCAATGTACTCAGTAGTAACATGAAACCAATAGATAAACAACTGTACTTCCACGTGAGAGAAAAACACAATAAAATTCAAGTGGTGCGGGACTGGGAAAACAGAGAGGGAAGAAAGGAGGGGGACTGGTAAGCTCTCGCCTAATGTGCACAATGTGAGTGTAAACAGCACACCCGCTGGGTGAAGGGCGCAACTGCACCTTGAACTTCACCTAAGAAAGGCAATAAATGTAACCTAATCATTTGTATCCTCATATTAATCTGAAATAAATAAAAAGACCCATTGATTAAAATAAAAAAGAAACTATATAATCTTTCCATGTAACAAAAACATTTGTAACCCTTTTATATTTTGAAATTAAAAAATTAAAAAAAAAAAACAAAAAACTAATCTATTATCACTTCTGGAAAAAAATAACCATCAAAGCCAATGACCACAGGTCATTACTGTCTTTTGTGTATTAAGTATAAAACACTATTAACATAACAGATGGAGGCAAAGTGCTGTGGCCAATGACTTGGGGTGGGCACTGGGAAGTAGGTTGTCCTGGGGCTTGGACTGAGGTTTGCCAAAGGGTGATTTGTCCAGGCTGACCATATTGACCCTAAACTGTCATAGTTGGCTTCCAGTAGTCTTTCTCATGTTACCTTGGGATTTTTGAATCACATCAAATGTTGAAAATTTCCAATTATGAGTGAGTATAAAGACTTCACTATATGCTAGAATCACTAGTAGCACAAGTGAGTTTATAAGTGTGTCTTATATGTATTACAAGTGTGCCAGCTCTGCTCTAGGCTTCACTGTGTTGTAGATCAAGGACACTGCTGGAGCAGGAAGATCATAGAATAATGATAAAATATAGTCCCAGCTACTCGAGAGGCTGAGGCAAGACAATCCTTTGAACCCAAGAGTTTGAGGTTGCTGTGAGCTATGCTGTGAGGGTGATGAAGTGACACTCTTGTCTCTAAAATAAAATAAAACAAAATAAAATAAAATAATAAAGTAGAATAATGATGAGATGATAGTAATAATCATGGAAAATGGCTAAAAAAAATTCAGACGTATCCATTGCATTCACATGTCATTATGAGTGCATCTAAAAATAGCATATTCTTGTGTGGATATTCTCTTCATTACGTCCATTCAAATTTGTCCCATGGACTGCAGTATCATGGTTGCTTCTAGGAAGCGTCAGGAATTTTGAAGATGGCTACAATTGTTGATGTTGTCAGCAAGAGATGCTGTCAGCATGACTTACTGAAGGAGTGTGCTCAAATATATGCCTTCAAAATTGTTTCTCTTCCATTATTCCTGAGTCATTCTTGGCAACTGGTCATAAAATCTCATGTGGAGAACTGTTGCATTTTGTCAGTGAATATGCGGCTGATTGCAGAAGAGCACTTATTTCTGGGGCTGTTGGTGAGAAAAGATAAAATTCTGCCCAAGATAGAATAACGGATAGACATCTTTCTGAAGTCTAACACTCCAGAAGTGGAAAGTGGAGTGAGCCCTTCATCAGGGATTTCAATGAGTACTCCTCCCGACTGAGGTTAATGCCACCTCTTTTCTTTCTCTGTTTATTTGTAGAATGCAGTCTCAACAGTACCAGCAGCAACGTCGAAAATTTGCAGCTGTCTTCTTGGCATTGATTTTCTTTTTGGCAGCTGTGGACACTGCTGAAGCAGGGAAGAAAGAGAAACCAGGTAAGCCATGGAGTGGAGAAGGCAAAGTCTTCATTGATTAATGTCCTCCCAGCCCAGCTCCATTTTCTCCCTCCCTTCCTCCTTCCCTCCCTTCCTTTTTTCCTTCCCTCCTTTGCTTTCATCCTTTCCTTCTTTTTCTTCTTTTACTCTTTTATCCCCTAATTATATAGAGGAACCTAAGAGACAGCCTTCTTTCCCTGTAAGTCCTGGAGTGTAGACAGTGATGATCTTTATAATCAAATAGACAGGGACCGTGTGGAGAATATTGACAGGATAGAAAATGCTTTACTTACTGCTATCTGTCTTCCTCAAAATTTTGATTGTTTGCTTCTAAATTTCATGCTTATAATGAGGGAAACTGAATCCCAGAAAGCATGAAGCACCTTCTCTTTGCCTCTTTGAAGGTCATAAGTAGGCTGTGGAACTGGGCGACTCTTTAAGTCTGCAGTCTACCATATTGCAATAATGCCATTCCATCTACAAGACAGAGACAGGAGTATCAACTTCATTGAAATGGCTAATCTGACAACTGCTACTTCTAGTAGAATGTTTCTCTCTCTCTCTCTCTTTTTTTTTTTTTTTTGCTTCTAAAAGATGATGCCAGTAAATTGTTTGGCACAATCTCCAGCACGTAGTAAGAACTAAGTTAATGTGGGTTCTAGCTCTTCCTTGGTTTTCTTTCTCTCTTCATTATTTATTAACTCAATCATTTGGCTAACATTGGTCTTGTTTCTACTATTTACTGGACAATCAGGATTGAGGTGGACAGCACAGATCCCACAATTAAAGTCCAGGGATGATTTTGGTTATATCTAGGAGTTACAGAGTTTTATGAGTGCTGATTATTTTTCCTTGCTTCCTTCCAGAAAAAAAAGTGAAGAAGTCTGACTGTGGAGAATGGCAGTGGAGCGTGTGTGTGCCCACCAGTGGGGACTGTGGGCTGGGCACACGGGAGGGCACCCGCTCGGGAGCTGAGTGCAAACAGACCATGAAGACCCAGAGATGTAAGATCCCCTGCAACTGGAAAAAGCAATTTGGAGGTAAGTCTCACTCTAGCAGTCTACTGATTTGATCTCCCACTCTAAAGCAATTCTCTAATTTTCCACCACATGTCTTTTTGAGGTTCAGTACATTTTATTTTATTAATACATACATGTACTTGATCATAAAATGAACAGGCATCCTGCATAAAACCAGGTTTCTCCACCTTGGTCCTAGTGATATCCAGGCCCTGAAATTCTTGCACACATTGTCTTGTGCACTGTGGGATATTTGACAGTATCCCCGGCTTCTACTCACTGGTTTTGAGCAGCACTCCTCACCCCCACCAGTTGTGAAAACTAAAAACGTCTCCAGATATGTGTGGTCAAGTGTTCCCTGACTGTCAAAATCATCCCTGGTTGAGAACCATTGCCTTACCAGTGGGGATGGAAAATGTGCCTTTGGTGCCTCCTAAGAAGGCTCATCGATCTATCTTCTTCTTTCTTTCCTTCTTCTAAGTTCCTTTTGTTTTTTTGTCTCCCCTTTTCTTGTTCATTCTCCTCCTTCTCAACGTCCCTGCGTGTCACTTTCAGGTCCTCTCTCCCTTTGATCCCTCCCACCCTCTGTATAGGTTCATAGATTTGGTTATCAACTCACACAGTGCTGCTCAAAGACACTTTTCATCACTTTTTCTCTCAGTTACCACTGTTAGCCTCACACTAGCATGACTGAGCTATTTGAGGGAGGCTTCCTTAACACTTTTAACTTTAAACCCACTATTGAAACCCCAAATAACTTCTTTCATCCACGTGCCAGATTTTTTTGTCTTTCTTAGCCACAGTAAGACATGATATTTTGCCTGTGTTCTACAGAAATGCACTATGGCCTATAAGCAAATGAAAAATAGTAATATAAACATACTTATCTTTTCTTCTTCTATAATCTTTGGATTGTTTTTTAATGGGTTAAGTTCTATGAACGTCTGATGGGACTAGATATGTTTTATTTTAAATTATATATGGATAGCTTAAAGATACATTTACAGAAAATGTAAAGGATTCATAAAGGATTCATATCCAGAATATTAAAGAACTCTCAAAACTCTACAATAAAAAACCTGACAATTCAATATGAAAGTGGGAAAAGACATTACTAGACATTTTACAAAGAACATATATAGGTGTCAAGTAAGCATTGGAAAATATTTTCAATATCAGGAATTGGATATGAAAGTCATGATTAGCTGTCACTATATATACATCAAAGGGGCTAGCTTAAAAGAAATAGTGATAATACCAAGCAATGGTGAGGATACCGTGAAAGTAGATTACTCATATATTGCTAGTGGAAGTGTAAAATTGTTCAACCTCCCTGGAAGAAAGTATGACAGTGCTTTTTTTGTTTGTTTTGTTTTGTTTACTACATTAAACATGTGTTTACCATGTAACTCAGCAGTTTCTTGGGCATTTCTCCCAGAGAAATAAAAACTTACATTTCCACAACAATCTGTATAGGAATGTACATAGCAGTTTTATTTGTAATAGCCCCAAACTGGAAACAACCCAGATTTTCTTTAACTGAGGAATGATTAAACCAACTGTGCTGTGTATGTGTTATATCCATATCATGAACTTCTACTCAGCAATAAAAAAAAATGGACCATTGATAGATGCAACTTGGCTGGATCCCTGGGAAAATATGTTAAGTAAAAAGAACCAATCTCAGAAGTTTACATGCTGTATAATTCCATTTATGTAACATCCTTCAAATGGCAACAGAAAAGATTAAGAGTTGCCAGGGATTAAGGAGGTGGGAAAGGAAGAAGGTGGCTAGTCCACAGTTATGAAAGATGATGCAAGTGACCCATGTGTTAGAACCGTTCTGTATGTTAATAGTCAGGTGGATATGATAATACGTGTCTCCATTGCTGTTTTGAACTCGTAGAAGTGATCCAGGAATATAGCACCGTCTCAGGTTACAAAATCAACATTCATAAATTGGTGGCCTTTATATATATCAACAACAGTCAAGCTAAAAAAACAGTTAAGGACTCTATTCCATTCACAGTAGTACCAAAGAAGATGAAATATTTAGGATTTTATCTAACAAAGGATGTGAAAGATCTCTGTAAAGAGAACTATGAAACTCTAAGAAAAAAAATAGCTGAAAATGTTAACAAATGGAAAAACATACCACGCTCATGGCTGGGAAGAATCAACATTGTTAAAATGTCCATACTGCCCAAAGCAATATACAATTTTAACGCAATCCCTATTAAAGATCCACTGCCATACTTTAAAGATTTTGAAAAAATAATACTTCGTTTTATATGGAATCAGAAAAAAACCTCGAATAGCTAAGACACTGCTCAGAAATAAAAACAAAGCAGGAGGAATCATGCTACCAGACCTCAGACTATACTATAAATCAAGAGTGATCAAAACAGCATGGTACTGACACAAAAACAGAGAAGTAGATGTCTGGAACAGAATAGAGAACCAAGAGATGAACCCAGCTACTTACCATTATTTGATCTTTGACAAGCCAATTAAAAACAAGCCAATTAAAAAGATTCACTATTTAACAAGTGGTGCTGAGTGAACTGGCTGGCAACCTGTAGAAGACTGAAACTGGACCCACACCTTTCACCATTAACTAAGATAGACTCTCACTGGATTAAACTTAAGACATGAAACTATAAAAATACTTGAAGAGAGTGCAGGGAAAAGCCTTGAAGAAATCAGTCTGGGCGAGTATTTTATGAGGAGACCTCCCCCCCGGCAATTGAAGCAGCTTCAAAAATATACTACTGGGAACTGATCAAACTAAAAATCTTCTGCACAGCCAAGAACACAGTAAGTAAAGCAAGCAAACAGCCATCAGAATGGGAGAAGATATTTGCAGGCTAAGTCTCCAACAAAGGTTTAATAACCAGAATCCACAGAGAACTCAAACGTGTAAGCAAGAAAAGAACACGTGATCCCATCGCAGGCTAGGCGAGGGACTTGAAGAGAAATTTCTCTGAAGAAGACAGGTGCATGGTCTACAGACATATGAAAAAATGCTCATCATCTTTAATCATCAGAGAGATGTAAATCAAAACGACTTTGAGATATCATCTAACTCCAGTAAGATGAGCCCATATCACAAAATCCCAAGACCAGAGATGTTGGCGTGGATGTGGAGAAAAGGGAACACTTCTACACTGCTGGTGGGAATGCAAATTAATACATTGCTTTTGGAAAGCTGTTTGGAGAACACTTAGAGATCTAAAAATAGATCTGCCATCCAATCTTATAATTTCTCTACTAGGTATATACCTAGAAGACCAAAAATCACATCATAACAAAGATATTTGTACCAGAATGTTTATTGCAGCCCAATTCATAATTGCTAAGTCATGGAAAAAGTCCAAGTGCCCATTGATCCACGAATTGATTACTAAATTGTGGTATATGTACACCATGGAATATTATGCAGTCTTAAAGAAAGATGGAGACGTTATTGCTAAGTTATGGAAAAAGCCCAAGTGCCCATTGATCCATGAATGGATTAATAAACTGTGGTATATTTATACCATGGAATATTGTGCAGCCTTAAAGAGAGAAGGAGACTTTACCTCGTTCATGTTTACGTGGATGGAGCTGGAACATATTCTTCTTAGTAAAGTGTCTCAAGAATGGAAGAAAAAGTATCCAATGTACTCAGCCCTACTATGAAACTAATTTATGGCTTTAACATGAAAGCTATAACCCAGTTATAACCTAAGAATAGGGGAAAGGGGGAAAGGGAGGGAAGGGAGGGAGTAGGATGGGCAGAGGGAGGATGATTGGTGGGATTATACCTGCAGTGCATCTTACAAGGGTATATGTGAAACT
>CAUYPK010102599.1:0-46121 GCA_963574355.1 Loris lydekkerianus
ACACAATTTAACTTGATAACTGGACTTAGGAAACTTATAGCTAGATTTAATAACAGAAAGAAGTTTATGCATATAACTTTTTGTGCCATTCTAAATATTTTTGGTTTCTTGTCTCCTTACTTCCTCTTTCCCATTTTTGGAAAATGGGAAAATGGTTTTTTTCCTTGATCTTTCCCAATAATATGGATTGATTCTGATTGGTCATTTCCACCAGGAATCAGAAGCAACTGTTGCCAGGTTTCCCAAGGATAACAACATTATTTCTGGTGCACAAGGCCTTCCAGTTGTCTCCTGCTATCCAGGCTATCTCAAGAGGAAGTTGGTCACAGCTAGTCAGTGGCATTGCCAATCTAAGCCAAAGCCACAGATGCCTGCCAGGTTCCCTCCAAATAGTAGTTTGACAGGAGAGGCGATGAGGGAATTTCATACTGCACTGGATTGGCCACAGAAGGGGAAATGTAATTTGGTGAAAAGGAGAGAATACTAAGAAACGATTGAGAATCTGCATCTATCCCAGACCATGCCTGAGAGTTGACACTGAGTTCAGGGTTTCAGTCTTCTGCTTGGCACCATGGCTTAACCTGTAGTTTCTTCAAAATGCCCAGAGCCTTGTTTCCTATTACCTTAGATTGCAAACCAATCTAGGGAAATCTAAGGGAAAGTACATTTAATTTAAGTTGAAAAGTTTAAAAAGAAGTATTTCTCTACATGAAGGCTATAACCCAACTATAGCACAAGACTATGAGGAAAGGGCCAAGGAAGGGGAAGGGAGGGGGGAGGTTAGGATAGAGGGAGGGTAATGCGTAGGGCCACACCTATGGTGCATCTTAGAATGGGTATAGGCGAAACTTACTAAAGACAGAATACAAATGTCTACATACAATAACTAAGAAAATGCCATGAAGGCTACGTTGAACAGTTTGATGAGAATATTTCAGATTGTATATGAAACGAGCACATTGTACCCCTTGATAGCACTAATGTACACAACTATGATTTAACAACAACAAAAAAAAATTCAGAATGCTCCAGGAAAAAAAAAAAGAATGTATCTGTTTCCATGAAAGAAAGAAAGAAAGAAAGAAAGACAGAAAGAAAGCAAGACAGAAAGAAAGAAAGAAAAAGTCCCTGAGCCCACTCCTGCCTCTGTTCTCTCTTCTCCCCTCCAAGCTCTCCCTCCTCATGCATCAAGGATCCTGGGTGTGCCTGGTGGCATGTGGCAAGAGACAAAGCTCAGAGGCAACCCAGTGGGAGGCAGCATGCCCTCCTGCCCCAGCGGCTCACAAGTGGAGAAGTGTTGGGCCTCACCCAATTCGCTCCTGCTCCATTTCTTCCATTTTCTCAGCACGAGCGATCACCTTGTTGATGATTTCCTTCTCCTCATCGGTCAGCTCTTCTTGTTTCCTCTGCCTGTCAGGCTGACCACTGGGATGGACAGACCAGCCTTCCTGGAGCCTAAAAGACAATTTGGGAAGGTATGAGGATAGACAGAGGCAGTCGGGGTAGGGAGTACAGAAAAGTGCTTAGGCCTGTTGAGCCTGGAATCTGGCAAAACTCAGTCCCAATTCCTACTGGGAAATTCACTGCCTGGGAAGCTCTGAACAAAATAATTACAATGATTGGACTCTCAGTCTGTTCATCTGTACAACTGGACAGATGAGCAGACTGAGTTCTGATGAGTTTATTTTTCTTAAGTGCTTAGCACACAGTAAACACTCTGTAAGTGACATTTACAGGAAACTCAAGGAAACCTGGAAGGGAATGGTGTCCTCAGGAAAAGATTCCCAAACAGTAGACCACTAATGTGTGGAAACAATTCTAGTAGGCACTCTGAAATTCTGGGTCCCAGTTTGGCCCCAGCACATGCCTGGCACAGAGATATTTTGTTTGGGCCACAGATTTTAAAAACAATTTTTTTTTAAACTACTTGCCAACTAGGTTTATGCAGATCTCTTTAATTACTCCTCATGTCTAGATTTCCGACCTTAAATATTCCCATGTTGAGTTCTAACTTATGATCTTTTTTCTTTTTCTTTCTTTCTTGTTTTTAAGCAAACACTGACATAGTGCCTACTGGGTGTTCATCTTACCTTTTTGTTCTTCACACATGCCCATTGCATGTCCACATCACCTCGTTTAACCCTCACATCGTCCCTACAAGGCAGTGACAGTTATTATTCCTATTCCCTGGTGAGGAGGCTGAGGTGTGGAGAAATTAGACCACTTGCCCAAGGACACATGACTAGGTTAGGGTTAGGTTAGCATGTTTAGCCTCGTTGATACAAAGAGAAGGGAACCTGTGGCCCTGACGATGGTCCAGAGGATGCTAGGAGCAGAGTTAACACTGTGGTCTATGACAAATGGATATCCTCTTCACATAGTCAACATTCCAGGGCTCGGATATGCATCGCCTGAGCCGGACACAGGGTTGAATACCATTGGAAATTCTTGTCCCTATCAGGGAACCCTTGCCAGGAACATCATCTCTCTCTACAGATCAGGGGAAAAAATCAGGAACTCCAAATCCTCGAAGATATCACCCCATTAGCTGCCAGTCTTGGTCCCTTCCACTGCTCTAATCATATCAGCAGGCATGAACTTGGAAATTAAAGCCATCTTCCCCCCTCTTCCCCTTCCTCTGCTATCCTCCTACCTTAGCTAGTTAGTTCTGAAGAGCCAAGAAGGAAGATTTAAAAGGAAAGAGAAGAAGATGCCTTGGGGGAAGTCTTGTTGGGTGAAAGGGAAGGAGGCTGTGGCTGGGTGGATGCTGCTGGAAATGCACCTTACCATCCCGGGTGTGTCCTTGGAGCAGGTGCCTCTGGGATGGACACATGCTAACCCCACCAAAACCTCCTGCTCAACCCTCCCCCCCGGGGTGTCTCACTGACTTAGAATAAAACTCAGAATTAGGTAGAAGTGATGGTTACACACAATTATGAATACACTGACTATCACTGAATTGTGTGCTTTAAAAGGGTTACTTTAATGGCATGTAAATTTTATCTTAATAAAAATAGAACCCAGAGTTCTTGCTTATTCTGCAAAATCCTACCTGGTCTGTTCTTTACTTGTTTCTTTGTCCTCATTGGACCTTGTTCCTCCTGGTCACTATGCTCTGGACACACTGGTCTCTATGCTCAATCTTTAACACTCAAACCTTGTTTCTGTCTCAGGACCTTTGTACTTTCTATTCCTCCTGCCAGGAACACCTCTCTCTACACATCTTCCCATGGATGGATGACTCCTTCTCATTATCCTGGTCACAGAGAGGTCCACTTCCTCGATCTCTCGTTACCATGGTCCACTGTCTCCACTACACCTGTTTCCAGCTGAATTCATCTTAAAAAAATTTTCTTGTTAGCGATTAACAAGCTGTGGTATATGTACACCATGGAATACTATTCAGCCATTAAAAAAATGGCTTTGTATTAACCTGGAAGGAAGTGGAACACATTATTCTTAGTAAAGCATCACAAGAATGGAGAAGCATGAATCCTATGTACTCAATTTTGATATGAGGACAATTAAGGATGTGGTGGAGGTGGGGAAGGGGAGAGCAGAGAGAGAGAAAGAAGGAGGGAGGGATGGGGAAAGGAAGAGCAGGGAGAGGGAAGGAGGAAAGGGGATGGGGCCTTGGTGTGTGCCATACCTTTTACAGGAAAGACAAGGTTGTAAGAGGGACTTTACCTAACAAATGCAATCAGTGTGACCTGGTTTCTTGCACCCTCGATGAAGCTTCAACAATAAAAAAAAAAAAATCTATGAGTTCATACCAACATAAAAAAATGACTGGATAAATGGGAAAGATAACAAATCTCTCATGCAAATACAATTCCAAACAATTCTTACTCTCAAAGAAGTAGAACTCCCCATTGCCTTAAGTATCCACCATACATAGTGACTTGCTTCTAAAGAGTACAGAAAAGGAGGAAAAAAACATAACTTTACAGTGAAAAAAGCTAACAAACATAACTTTAAGCCAGGTGATCAAAGCTCAAGTCAAAAGTGATAAATTATACCGACAGTACATACACTTGACATGACATGATGAGAATGGCACTTTCTCTGTTGTCTTCCTCCTCTAAACATATTACCCCTATCTAATCATGAGAACAATATGAGACAAATCCCAATTGCTATTCTATAAAATACATGAACAATAGTCCTTAAAAGTGCCAAGGACATCAAAGAAAAGAAATATCCAAGAAACTGTCACAACCAAGAGGTACCTAATAAGACACACTATTCAACAAAATATGGTATTCTGGATGGGATCCTGAAATAGTAAAAGCATAATAAGCAAAAAAGTGAGGAAATGTGAATAAAGTACAGACTTTAGTTAATAATAATATTGGTTCACTAATCGTTAACAAATGTACCACATTAATGTAAGATGTTAATAATAAATTGGCTGTGTGTACATGGGAACTCTATTATCTGCAATCATTCTGTAAATCTAAAACTGTTCTAAAATAAAAAGTTTATTTCTTAATGTAATCAAGATGTGAGAAAACAGTTTAGAAAATATCCTAAAAAGTAAAACAAAAAGGGAAGGAAAATAAGAGAAAAAATAATAACATTAGAGAATCAATCTAATTAGGTTTGATATTCAAATAACAAGATTCAGAAAGAAAAAAAGAGGGAAAAAAGAAGAAATTGTCAAATAAAATATCCTAGAACTGAAGGATATGGTCTCCAGGTGGGAAGGGTCCATTTAGTTTCCAGCACATAAAGGAAAAACTCTTACCAACTCACATGATTGTGAAATTTCAGAATACCTGATTGGTTTAAGGGAAGATCACCCCATTTAATACTACAATCTCCATCCCACTCTTTCTTCTAACACTACTGACCTCTCCACTCTATCCTGCTCTTCTTTTTCTCTTTTCTAAAGCACTTATTTACTTTATAATCTTCTAATATTTTATATAATTTATTTATTAGATTTGTTATTTACCATCTGCAGCAACTCCTCCTTTCCTGAATTTAAGCTTAAGGACAGGGACCTTATATTTCTATTCATTCATATATTCAAAGTGTCTTGACCAGTTCCTGACATATAAAATGTGCTCAATACATACTTGTTGAATAAGTACAAAAGCTTCCGGAGATAAATATCAAGTCACAATTAAAGGACTGGTTATTATATCTAGCATTTGACTTCTCAATAGCAACACTAGAAGCTGCAAAACAATGGCGTTAAATTCTAAAATTAAACAATTTATACCTTAGAATTCTATACTTAGATATCAAAGAAATATGAGAGTTGAATAAAAAAAGGTTTAGACATGCAAAAGCCACCAGATTTGCCTCCTATTCAGTCTTTCTCAGGAATCTACTGAAAGATGTGTTCTACCAAGATGAGGGAGACATAAAGGAAAAGGAACACCTGAAATCCAAAAAATAGGCTATCCAATGCAGCAAAGAGACAAATGGAATTCACAGACAATTATACAAGGACAGCTGAGGAAAAGAGCTGTGCAACAGGCATAGAGAACAACCCTTCAAGATGGAAGCAGGACCAGGTGCCATAGCTCACACCTGTAATCCTAACACTCTAGGAGGCCGAGGCGGGTGGATAGCTTGAACTCACGATTTTGAGACCAAACTGAGCAAAAGGAAGACTCTATCTCTACCAAAAAACAGAAAAACTGAGACAAGAGGATCACTTGAGCCCAAGAGTTGGAGGTCACTGTGAGCTATAAGGCCATGGCACTCTACCCAGGGTGACAGCTTGAGACTCCATCTCAAAAAAAAAAAAAAGATGGAAGCAGGGTGACAGACCATTATAGGAAGATGTTGCAAAACAAACACAGACTATCAGATGTATTTTAATTTACTAAAAGGAGATAGTTGTACCTTGTCTGAAGGATTAATATATCAAATAAAGAATATAAAAGATATATTAAAGATATAAAACATATTTATAAAGATACATGAATGATAGATATACAAAAGAATTAAGATAATTATTAACTGTGGGAAAAACAAAAAAATTATACAAGAAAGGAAATAATATCATATTTATCTGCTTCAGGTGTATATACAGTAAAAATAATGTAAACAGTGAATAACTAAAAGTTAACATATAACTAGGGGATACACAGTGGAGAGAAGTGCTGTGCAGTGCTTAAAAGTAGTAGTTGGCGCAACAAACTAAAATACTCATCTTCTATAATAGGAAACCACCAAAAGAGACCTGAAACTTGAGATAGAATGGAAGAGGGTAGGAGATAGAGCTAACATCTAAACATGTTATTGAAAAAACTAGAAGTCACTAACTCTGGAGCAGCTTTTCTCAGTAAAGGATTCATTCAGTAAGAGATTTAATCCTTAATGCCTTAAGGCATCCAATTTACAGAATAAATTATCTTCTCTCTTATGCATCTAACATGTTACTAAATCATGTACAATTCATCCTTAAGAAACTTTGAGAAAATAGTTGTACAAATCATTTTCCGTACTGAGTGATTCAGACAGGAAGTGCTGATTAAGGATAGTTGCTTCTGCAGAATGTGATTCAGGGGTGAGAAGAATTGGGGCAGAGGACTGTTACTTGAAGTATCATTTGACTCATTATGTGCAGGCATTCCTTCTTTTTTTTTTAATTAAATCATAGCTGTGTACATTAATGCATTTATGGGGTACAATGTGCTGGTTTTATATACCATTTGAAACACAACAAACTGGTTAACATAGCCGTTAATAAACATAAAACAGGGCCAAGTGCAGTGGCTCACGCCTGTAATCCCAACACTCTGAGAGGTTAAGGTGGGTGGATCAAGACCAGCCTGAGCAAGAACGAGACCCCATCTCTAAAAACTAGCCAGGCACTGTGGCGGGCACCTGTACTCCCAGCTACCTGGGAGGCTGAGGTAAGGGGATCACTTGAGCCCAACAGTCTGAGGTTGCTATGAGCTATGACACCACTGCACACTACCAGGAGCAAGAAAGTGAGACTCTAGTCTCAAAAAACAAGCAAACATAAACACTAAATAAAAATAAATAAAACTGATTACTGAACACAGGGTGTGCTTAAAGAATAAAGCACAGGAACTGAAAAGTCTAGAAATAGTTTCTCATTAGCAAAGCCAGAAAATTAAAAAAAAAAAATTACGGAATTCATTAAACAACATCTATTTACAAAACACATCTGTATAGGAGTGCCCTACTAAGAATCATGTTATCTGAGGTGCTTAAAAAGGAAGATACAAATAGGTACGATAATACTATCCATAACTGGTAAAAGGCATTACAATGTAAATACTGTATACTGAAGCCTTTTAACAGAAATCCTATTAACCTGCATGTATTTCCCTGTTCAGTCAATCAAGATGTACTTTTTTTGTGGCAGCAACCTACCATATTCAGTAGAAGACATAATAGAAAAGTAAAATAAAGTACCCGTTCTAAAGAAGTTTATTCGTGTGCACATATGACAACCTGCTTTAGGAGGTATTTTTACTCACTTAGTTTTTTATGTGCTCTCAGATTTACAAACAAATCTTTACAATATTTACTTTACAATAAAATGTTTTTTAGCCTGGCGCAGTGGCTCACACTGAAATCCTAGCACTCTAGGAGGCCAAGGAGGGTGGATTGCCTGAACTCACAGGTTCCAGACCAGCCTGAGCAAGAGCTAGACTCTGTGTCTAAAAATAGCCGGACACTGTGGCGGTACCTGTAGTCCCAGCAACTTGAGGCAAGAGAATGGCTTGAGCTCAAGAGTCTCAAGGTTTAAGGTTGCTATGAGCTATGATACCACAGCACTCTACAAGGGTGACAAAATGAGACTCTGTCTCTCAAAAAAAAAAAAAAACTGGCAGGACCATGGAGGGCCTGCGCTGAGACAATATAATGGCAATGAAAAGGAAACAGATCAGCTGGGTGCCTGTAGCTCAAGCAGCTAAGGCGCCAGCCACATACTCCAGAGCTGGCGGGTACAAATCCAGCCCAGGCCTGCTAAACAACATTGATAACTACAGCAAAAAATAGACAGGCATTGTGGCGGGCGCCTGTAGTCCCAGACTTGGGAGGCTGAGGCAAGAGAATCGCTTAAGCCCAGGGGTTGGAGGTTGCTATGAGCTGTGATGCCAGGGCACTCTACCCAGGGTGACAGCTTGAGGCTCTGTCGAGGGGAGGGGAGGGGAGGGGAGGGAAGGGGAGGGGAGAAGAGAAAAGAAAAAAGAAAAGAAAAAAGAAAAGAAAAGAAAAGAAAAGAAAAGGAAATAGATCTAAAAATGGCTAAAGAATGAGAACTCCTGGAGAGTGAAAACAAGGGAGAAAGCTAGGGTTACTACTATGTGTACCAGCTTTCTATCCTGGGTAACTGGGTAGATAGATGGTGGTGCCAGTGACCATGACAAGCAATACAAAGAGGAGCAGGCTTAAGAGAAGACAGGAATTCACGTTGGGACTGTGTGAAGTACCTTGAGAATATCCAGGGAGAGATATCCATTAGGTAGACAAATAAAAGATGTGGAATGCAGGACAGCAGACTGAGATTTGAGAATTGGCACACACAGATGAGTCACCTAGGAAGAGAATATAGACGAGGACAAGAGCCTACCATCAAATAACTAAATATCAGAATTCATGTTCCTAAAACTGCTCTGGATAAAACTTTGACTGGAGTTTTATGTGCTTCTATAGAAAAATAACCAATATATAATGTTAAATGAGAGAAAATCAAATTTCAAAACTTTATGCACAATATAAACATATTTTTTACAAATAAGGTGTTAAAAAAAAGTATAGGAAAGCTCCAGCTTAAAAAATATAGAGGAACAAACATCAAACTGTTAATGCCATATATCTAGAAACAAATTACATAAGCCTTCAGAACTACCTATGTCTTTATACTATTCTACTTTTTTTTTATAAGCGTATACTTTTGTAAACAGAAAAATAATTTTGTTCTTTTCCTAAACAAAAAACAAAAAATAATTTTGTTCTTTTCCTAAAAAAAAAAAAATTATAGTATGTGTCCTTACAATAAGAAAAATCAAAATTTGTTAAAAAAAACACTTGAACACTGGACCTTAAATAGGGAAATAATATGAACAATTAGTAAGATTACGAAAAATGTCCAGTACACTAGTAAAGCAATATTCTCATTGCTTTACTAGGTACTGTAGGTATATGTTCTACTAAATTAAAACAAATTTTTTTAATAATGAAGGTCCTCAAAGTTGGTAAGGGTGTGATTAAAAAAGCACCTCAGACATAGCTCTCAGGTAAACAATATAACAAAATATCAACAACCTCAAAAAGATTCACAATCTTTAATATAACAATTCTTTTTAGAAATTGAAAAAAATGATCCCAGTGTGACAGCTCTTTTAGAATTTGTGCAATACTTGTTCTAGTTTTTGCCAGAACCCCCCCAAAGGAAAATAATTCAAAACAACTAAAAGCATGCAAAGATATATTTCACCAAATCATTTGTCAAAACAACCCTAATACCAACATTAAGATATAACAGAAAATTAAGTAGGCATCAAAGGTAATATTTATCAAACTTAAAAATAAGTTATCCTTATAGAAAAACACTTGTGCATAAGAACACAAAAAACTTTCAATGTTGCAATGGTTGTTAACAATGTAAAACTGTAAACAACCTAACAGTCCATCAATCAAACAAGCCTTCTCAAACTGTGGTCTTGGGACCCCTGTTCAAGTACCTTTTAAAAGGCCTTGAAAGACACTCCCTTTTCCAACAATGTACCTGTGTAAGGCTGGAATTTCTTCATATGCTTCAACCTAAGAAAGATAGCACAACAGACTGCCCAGAGGAGCAAATATGGAAATTCAGCAGTATTTATAAAACTGGACATTAAGGTTATTTGCAAAAATTTAAAACAATACCATCCTTCCCCTAAATTTTTTTTTTTTTTTTTCCTGAGACTCAAGCTGTCGCCGTGGGTAGAGAGCTATGGCGTCACAGCTCACAGTAACCTCCAACTCCTGGGTTTAAGAGATTCTCTTGCCTCAGCCTCCCAAGCAGCTAGGACTACAGGCGCCTACCACAATGGCAGGCTATTTTTTTGGTTGTAGTCATCATTGTTGTTTGGTGGACCTGGGCTGGATTCGAACCCGCCAGCTCTGGTATACGGAGCCCCATTAAGTTTTATTTAAGAAAATTTTTCACTCAAAACTTATTTAATATATAATGAGTTTGTTATTTTTCAACAAATAAATGAAACATATAAAATTTTCTGCGTTTTAATTTCCAAAATGGTAAATATACTACATTAAAAACAAACTCTTCTGGTCCTCCATAATTTTAAGTATGATTATTCCCAATCATAATGTTAAATGAACTGTGGTGGTGGTAGGGGCAGTGCCTGTGGCTCAAAGGAGTAGGGTGCAGCCCCAATATGCCGGAGGTGGCGGGTTCAGACTCAGCCCTGGCCAAAACTGCAAAAAAAAAAAAAAAAAAAAAAAAAAAAGACATCTTTAAAAAAAATAAATGAACTGTGGTAAAATTATGATTCGGGCTAATTAAAAGGGAATTTAGCTTTACTTGTAATATAACTGTTTTGAAAACAACTCATGAATTACTTGTATAATCTAAAAGTCATAAAGTTATGTTTACGAAGCTTTTTAAAAACAGGGGAAAATACTTAAAATGTAATTTTAACTTAGGAAAGTAGACAATCCAACTGTGCACAAAATCTCATCTTAAATTAAGAAAATGCATAAGGGGAAAAAGACTTGAAGGAAAAGAAAGTCAAAACATTAACAGTGGTTGATTATTTTTGCACAGTGGAATTATGGTTGATTATCTTCACCCATACTTTATTATAGTTTTCAGATTTTTGCCACTAAGCATGAAGGTTAATATCCAAGGGGGAAAAAAGTTAAGAAACCAGGCGAAAAATTATATACACTTCTACCGGATCAAACCACTAACTTCTGCCAACTCAAGAAATGACAAACTCAAATGAAAATGGAGGAACCTGATTCAAGCAACAAACTGCCTATTTTTTGAATAAAATAGATAACTTAATACATCAAATGTCCAGGCTAGTTTTTCTACAAGTTGAATTGACAGAAACATCCTTAGCCCGGAACGTCAATTTGCAATCACGGTAGTACAAAGGAGTTAAAGCAAGGTCATCTATTAGTTTCTCAAAGGTACCAAAGAAAAGGTTAGAGAGTGGGCAAGAACGACACCGCATCCTTTGGTCCATGAAAAGGACCAAGAAAGTGCACTGGTGCGGGAACCGGCATTGCGAGAGCACCCGCAGCGATGAAAGCCTGCGGGGACCGAGTCCTTTCCGCGCAGAGGCTGTCGCTCCGGGGAACTCCGGTCCCCTTCAGCAGCCGCAGCCCCTGCCCAGGCGAGACCGGCGGCGCCGCGGCCCCGGGGTCGCTCCCCTAGCTGCGCCGGCCACTCCCGCGGCCCGGGTGGGTGGGACCCGGCAAACAACCGCCGAGATTGCCCTCCCAGCTCGGTCGGTCCTCCAGGCCGAGACAAGCGGTTTGAGGGACAGGGTTCCCCGCCCAGCTACGCGGGCTCGGGAAAAGAACGAGTAGGGGACCCTGGCGCGGCCCCCAGAGGAAGAGGAGGGCTACACCCGGCGCCTGGGTGGCGGATCCTGCGGCCACCCCGCCCCCTCGGTGGGGGCAGCAGGGGTGAGGAGAGGCCAAGACTGCCCGTCAAGGGGGGCTCTTACCTCCCCACAGCCCCGCGGAGCTCTCTGAGGATCGACGCAGCGCGGGTCAGAGTGAAGAGCGACCCGGAGCGGGAGCCGCGGGAATGCGAGACGCCGGCTCAGGGTTTGTTTCCCCGCCCCCCGCCTCCCGCCTCCCGGGCCGAGCCGACCGCGCAGGCGCAGAAGCGGCTTCCCCTTGGCTCACAGACCCCCGCCCCCTCCTCCGCGTCCGCGGCCTCCTCCGATCCCCGGGCGCTTTCGCCGCGCGACGCCGCGTCCGAACGGGGTCGCCGGCTACTTGCCGGAAGTGCCCGAGAAGGTTCTGGGGCGCCGGGGATGCCAGAAGGTTTCGCGTGAGGTCGGGACTCGGTTTCCCACCACAAGCCCGGCTTGGTTGGCGACTGGCGTCAGTGTCTGGCTTCCTCTGCCCTTCGCTGACCTAGACGCGGCTTCCCCGCCCCCCGCCGTCCCCGGCCGCCCGGCGCGCGCGGCCCTCGGGGCTGAGCTGCGCGAGCCCGGTCCCGGCCTGCTCTCCGCCCCGCTGCCTCCTGAAAACCCAACTTTTTTACTTCAAACTGGTTTTGCAGGCCCACCCCACACCTTTTCCCACCCGGCAGCGATAAAAAGCTCTCAGCGCAATCCTGAGCTCCAGCCTACGGGCCGTCCGCTGCGACCCTTCTCTTCCTAGATTTAGTTCTGCGTTTCTAACACTGGCCTCTGGAACAGCTGCCTCCCCAGTCTAAAAACAAAAGCTAACTTCTAAATGGAAGAATAATGTGTCACTCACGTGATGTACATTTGTGCTCGTGGAGCTTTGCTATTTTTACTACAAGTTTTATATAAATTTAATGAAGGAAGAGACCCATGTGAGATCTGGGTTTCATTATAGACTGGGGGAAAAAAAAAGTCCCCCAAAAATTCTAACACCTCAAAGTTCATACTGATTTTTTAAAAATTTGCAAGCATTATACTGTCTGAAGAGTGTTCCAGTCACATGTGATTTCAGAAACAGGGATCTCGTCCTAAATTTGCAATTTACTACTACAGTTCCCGATCTTTCAGAAATATTTAATCTCTGATCTAGGTTTTCCTAAACTCCAGTGGAACTGTGTGGTTTTAGTTAAATGGGGAAACTTTTGTAATTTATTGAGAATGTGTTACCTGTGAGACAATGCGTGAGATGCTTTGCCTACATTATCTCCTTTAATTCTCAGAATAATTCTACAAAATAGAGGATGCATTTTTCCTACTGTGTGTTAGGCGATGTTCACAGATAAAAGAAAGTTCGGCCTCTGCCCTGCGGAACCACAGTCTGGTAACAGTTTCATGTATAGGAATGCATACTGGGGACAGAAGGAAAGGTCTGAGAATTAAGTTCTCCAACTTGCCACCAGCGCTTACCATACTACAAACAACTCCGTAAGGCTTCATAACAATGGTATGTCAGGGTCTCAAAGCTGTGTTCATGTTACTATGTATCTGTCTTGCTGAATGGTGTTCATTATTGTTGCATGTTTTTGTGTAGCCTTGTGAGAATGTCAGAGCTTGAACTACAGCAAGGAACAAACATTAAATTTCTCGTTAAACTTGACAAGAGTGGGAACACAATTGGGAAAGTTAGTCCATGTTTATGGAGGAAGTGCCACGAAGAAAAAACCAGAGGACAAGTGGAGTAAAGTTTTCTTTGAGGGGAAAGAAAGCATCACTGATGAAGAGGGGTCAAGATGGCCAGTAACGAGCAGAACTGACCAAAACATTGCAAAAATTCATCAAATTGCGTGTCAAAATCATCAGCTGACTGAGAAGCATAACCAACCAAGTAAACATTGATAGAGAAATAGGAAAATTTCAACTGAAAATCTTGGCATGAGAAAGAGGTGTGCAAAAATGCTCCCAAAGGAGTTCACCGGTAAATAAAGGAGAGTCAAAGTTTGCCAAACCTTTTGAAGAAGCAAGATGATGTTTTAGGAGGTGTTATCACTGATGATGAAACACAGGGGTACCCATACAACCCTGAAACAAAGCATCAAAGTGTACAATGGAAGTTAGCCAATTCTCCATCAGTACAAATCAAACAGTCAAAACATTTTGCTAACCTTTTTTGTTATCAGAGGAATTGTTCATCATGAATTTGTGCCAACTGCATGAACTAACCAAGTTTACTATTTGGAAGTGCTAAAAAGGCTGGTACAAAAGTTAGATGAACTGACCTGAACTTTTTGCTAACAACTTGTGGTTGTTGTAACACAACAATGCACCAGCTCACATGGGGCGGTGTGTGAGGGAGTTTTCAGGTGGTAAACAAATAACTATATTGGAACACCCTTCCTATTTACTTGATCTGGCCCCCCAAAGACTTTTTTCCTTACCAGAAGGAAAGGGAAATTATTGAAAGGAAGACATTTTAATGACATTCAAGACATCAAGGGTAATACGATGACAGCTCCGAATGGCCATTCCAGAAAAAAAGTTTCCAAAATTTCTCTAGAGGGTGGACTAGGCACTGGCATCGGTGCATAGCTTCCCAAGGGGAGTACTTAGAAGGTGACCATAGTGATATTCAGCAATGAGGTATGTAGTTCTTTTTCTAAGATGACTTTGTGAAGTTAATTGTCAGAACTTGTATTTATATAGTACCGTGTGAGGACAAGTAGAATAGAAAGTATATACATAAATGGTCAATACACATAATATGAAAATCAAATGCCTACTATACATTTTTAGTAATGTTCAAACTCAATAATAACACAAAGACAAAGCATATGGGCCTAATTGGCCAATTTGTTTAAAATGTGAATAAACTCCACTGGTGACAGGAGAGTGAAGTGGACTCTCATACTGGGGGGATATAAATGAGGATAAAGATTTGGAAAAATTATTTGTCAAATCATATCAAGAACTTACAAATGTTCACATGATCTAGCTCAAAAATTGTTCTTTTGGAAATTATATGGAGGCTGGGCGCAGTAGCCCACACCTGTAATCATAGCAC
This sequence comes from Loris lydekkerianus, assembly GCA_963574355.1. Lineage (NCBI taxonomy): Eukaryota > Metazoa > Chordata > Mammalia > Primates > Lorisidae > Loris > Loris lydekkerianus. The sequence continues at coordinate 14,653 of CAUYPK010102599.1, forward strand.
TTTGGGATGTTGAGGCAGATGGATTGCCTGAGCTCAGGAGTTCTGGACAAGCCTGAGCTAGGTCGAGACCCCTGTCCCTAAAAATACCTGGACATTGTGGCAGTCACCTATAGTCCCGGCTACTGGGGAGACTGAGGCAAGAGGATTGCTTGAGCCCAAGAGTTTGAGGTTGGTGTGAGCTATGACACCATAGCATTCTACCAAGGTGACAAAATGAAACTCTGTCAAAAAAAAAAAAAAAAAAAAAGAAAAAGATTATACAGAGCTATTCCAGAAGACAAAGATTTATATGGAAAGATACTTGCTGTGGCAATATTTATATTTCTTTAATTAACAAAAATCTAATATTAAGAGAATAGTTAAGATTATTGCACATGTATAATTAAAACTAAATTATGTTTGCTAAGAATTTTTCATAACTTGAGAATATTGCCTCATGAAAAAACATTTTAAATATTTAACCTTGTTTATATAGTATAAGGTCAGCTATGCTTATATAATATGTGTAAAAGAGTGAAGAAAGTATATTAAAATGATGATCGTGATCATGTTTATCTGATTAGAATACAGATGTTAACCCTGGGCATTCTAAATTTTCTGCAATGCATATATAACCTTTTTATTCTGGAAAAAAATTCTAAAGTAACAGATGAGATAAGTTGATCTGTGAACCTAAGAATCTAGTACCCCTATCATTAGGAGTAGGGTCTTTGGAGTGAGACTACCTGAATTTGCATTCAAGTTCCATTACTTGTCAGCAGTATGACCCAAATTTGTTAAGCTTAGATGCTCCTATAGTGATCTGTGATAGACTAATATATGGCATGAGCTAATCTATCTAAAGTACTTAAATGAGGCATTTAATATAAATGGATATTTGTTACCCTTGATGGTTATATTTATTTTTGTAAATTTATTGATTATGTTATGTCAGTGTGCTATGAATTTGACTAATGCATATCAGTTTCCTGGAGCACATTACTTTCTAATATATTTAAAAACTGAATTTCTTAGTCTGCTAAACCAGAAATAAGAAACGGGGCATTCTACCTGATTGCCACCTTATGAAGACCTGTCATTTTTTTTTTAGGAGAAGTAATGTGTTTCTCCATACAAAATTTACAGCCCTTGATTCTCTTTTAATGACAAATACTTAATGGTGGGAATTTAATTCTGAAGCCAACAAAAGCAAATTGCTATAATTTAGTAGATTTTTATAAGTATAGCAACCTTCTTAATTAAGCCATAGAAGAGTATTTAATTTGGATCCCACAAAACTTGTGATCCCTGGAGTAGTAAAAACAGGAGATGGAATCAACCAACTAACCAAACGTTGAATCAGGGTGTCAACCTGTGGCTCATGGGCAATTGCTGATGTTGTGAGGACTTTTTTCGTTTATCTCTGGTGTTGGACTTATTCTTCCATTATGCATTAGAGAAAAATAAAGGTTGGACACTTACGCTTTAAGTTGGTAACTATTTAATCCAATATCTTTCAATGATGGTAGTAGTGGAGGACATCTGACAATGTCTGAAGACATTTTTGGTTTTCACAATTGAAGGAATGCTTGTAATATCTAGTAGTTAGAGGCCCAGGGATGCTGCTAAATGTCCTCTAATGTGTAGGACAACCCCAACAACAAAGAATTTTCAGCCTAAAAATATCAATACTGCCAAGGTTGAGAAATTTTGATTTAGTTGATGAATGGTTTTAAACTAGTATCTTTCTTCTAGCTTCTAATGATCAGTTCCCATATTCTTTGATGACCACAGGCACAAATGTGAGTTCAGAAACTCAGGACTAGATTTTGAACTCCTGCATAGGGAATCAGTACATAAGGCAGTCAACTAGACAGGAGATATACAATGACCGTTTTTATGGTGCAGACATTTAGTCTGTTGTACTGTGACAAAGAGCAGTGCTTCAGGACTATGACTTAGTTCTAGCAGATATACAAAATCATGACTTATTACTAAGAAATAGTTTACAAATAGCTGTCATTTATTGACCACTTACCACTTTTCAACCCTTATCTAATAAGTAAACCAGACATTACTCCAGTATGGACATTTTTGCTTATCTATGAACAAAACCTGAAGTGCAGGAATTCTCCCTGCTGTTATAACTACTTTGTTAATAAGTAGAGCAACACTTACTGATGGAAGCCTTTATCAGCAAACTCAAGAACACTCAAAAGTCCATTTCCCCTTTGTACCAAGTGCTACAAAGGACTTGGGAGCACTGCTTTTTAATTCCTTGAGGAAAGTTGTAACTCTAGTACCCAAAAGACAATCACTATAGATCCTTGGGTGTAATATAATAGCTCTATTAACTTCAACTTATAAAACCAAAAAGGTCAGATAATTGTTTTTCAGAGTACATTTTGAAATATATGATAAAGAAACAAATCATAAGATAATTACATAGCGCCCGTGGCTCAGTAAGTAGGGTGCCGGCCCAATATACCAAGGGTGGCGGGTTCAAACCCAGCCCCGGCCAAACTGCAACAACAACAACAAAAAATAGCCAGGTGTTGTGGCTGGCACCACAGCTGAGTAGTCCCAGCTGCTCAGGAGGCTGAGGCAAAAGCTGGAGGTTGCTGTGAGCTGTGTGACTCCGCAGCACTCTACTATGGGCGATAAAGTGAGAGTCTGTCTCTTAAAAAAAAAAAAAAAAAGGATAATTACATTATTTGTTGATAAATCTTACAAACTTTGTACATCAATAGTTAAAAAAAGAAATAACTGATGTTTGTTTTAACAAATATATGTTTATGGAACATAATCACATTATTTTTATTATTAATGATGCATTAATCTCAAGATCCTGAAGTGCCTTTGACTTGGCAAAGAAAGAGATAAAATTGCATGAATTTTTAGAGTTAAGTTGTGTTATAGTAATGTGATTTCCTTAACCTTTCTATTCAATGAAAGTTTGTTTAATTAACCTGGCCTATCCCCTCTCTACAAATATACTCAATAAACAGAAGAGATGTTTGGTAAGGCATGCACCTCAAATTGTTTTCAAAAATCAATTGTTATTTATTTATTTATAGACAGAGTTTCACTATGTCACCCTCGGTAGAGTGCTGTGGTGTCACAGCTCACAGCAACCTCACCCTCTTTGGGCTTAAGCAGTTCTCTTGCCTCAGCCTCCCAAGCAGCTGGGACTACAGGTGCCCGCCACAACACCCAGCTATTTTCTTGTTGCAGTTGTGGTTATTTAGCTAGCCCTGGCCGTGGCCCTGTAACCACTGTGCTATGGGCGTGGAGCCAAATTATTATTTTCTAACATTGGGTGCCGAAACCAATTGTTATTTTCTAACATTAGATTATGTTATTTTTGTTAACATATTAGATTCAAGAACTATAGTTGTGTTAGTTCAGGCTTGTTATTTTTTCAACATTTAGCTATGTTAATTTGTGTATTCATCCTATTTTGTGACAGATTAGATTCAAGAAATGTAGCTATGTTAAAAGTAAACAAGCTACACAGACTTAAATGCCTTTCACACACAAATGAAATTGTACTTTGTATCACATTTTTTTGTTTATGGGCGTTTCCTCTGTGCAGTGCCTTATGCTAGGAGTTGGAAGAAGGACAAAGGTGAGTAATTCATGGTTTCTTGAAGAAGTTCACAATCTGCTGTCATTGTTTTATTTACTGGCATAAATATTTGAGAAATTGATAGAAGATACAGTTATAAGGTCTTTATGTAGATTCTTAGTCAACTAATTTTCTGAGATTTCTTTTGTTGATTGAAATGAAAATGAAATTTGCACATCAAATGCAGTGGCAAAAAAAATTAATGAAAAAGAATCAATGGCCAAATTTAGGTCATAATTGTTGAAAAATTTCACGTATCAGCTTTGACCTGTAAAGAGCTCAGTTTACAACTAAATGGTTTCTGCATTTGAGGAAATCAACCCAAATGTAACTTATTTGGCCAGTTTATTCCCTAGACTAACTGGTCATCGCCTGAAACATCAACAGTTTTTATTATTTTGAAGGGAAATCATAATCTTAACGATTTCAAGAGGCTTAAATTCCACAGTACCTTGAACTTCCAAAACTTTGCTTTTCATAAGTAACCTGGGTGGAGAAAATACCAGAAGAAAATGAAACTCAGCTAATGTTACAAGGTTCCTTTTTTTTTTTTTTTCCTTGTTTTGGCCTGGGGCAGTGACTCATGCTTGTAATCCTACCACTCTAGGAGGCTGAAGTGGGAGGATGCCTTGAGGTCAGGAGTTTGAGACCATTTCTTTCTTGTTTTTGGCTGGATTTATGCTAACAAACAGTTTTAGAATTAGTGATTCATTGTCCCCAAACACCAAATGTGACCTAAAACTGTTATTAACCATTAGTATTTAAGTCAGCAGTTTGAAGCAATATCACTGTTATTGTGTAGGTCCCCCAAAACTAATGTGTTGGAATTTAATGGCCAGTATGATACTATTAAGATGTGAGGCCTTTAGGAGATGATTAACTCATGAGGTATAGCCCTCATGGAATGGTATTAAAGCCCTAATAAAAGGATTTGGTTTTGCTCTGTTCACCTTCTGCCATACAAAGACACCAAGGCAGTACCATCTATAAGGAACAGGCCACCAGGTACAGTGGCTCACACCTATAATCCCTGCACTTGGGAGGCTAAGGCAGGTGGATTGCCTTGAGCTCACAGGTTCGAGACCAGCCTGAGCCAGAGCGAGACCTCATCTCTAAAAATAGCAGGGCATTGTGGCAGGCACCTATAGTCCCAGCTACTTGGGAGGCTGAGCCAAGAGAATCACTTGAGTCCAAGAGTTTGAAGATGCTGTGACCTATAATGCCAGGGCACTCTACCAAGAGTGACAAAGTAAGACTCTGTCTTTAAATTAAAAAAAAAAAAAATATATATATATATATATATATATATATATATATATATGTATGTAAATTTTTTTATATATTAAATATATATATTTTATATATTATATATGTGTGTGTGTGTGTGTGTCTGTGTGTCTGATGAACAGGCCTTCATCAGACATGATACCTGCTGGCACCTTGCTCATAGACTTTGCAGCCTCCAGAATTATGACAAAATTTGCATTCTTTATAAATTACCGAATCTCAGGTATCTTGCCATAGCAGCACAAATGAACAATCACTAATAAAAAAATAAAATGTTACAATCTTGATGACCATGAGAGCTAATTTTGTAAAAATGCATAGAAAAGAGTGAAGAGAAATCCACTAAAATATTAAGTGTGATTATTTTTGGGTGGTAAATCATGATGATCCCCCCTTCTTTCTGAGAATATAATGCTCTAATAATAGAATACTTTCATTCATTCATTCATTCATTCATTCATTTTGAGACAGAGTCTCAACTCTGTTACCCTGGGTAGAATGCCATGGCGTCATTATAGCTCTTAGCAACCTCAAACTCTTTGCTTGAGTAATCCTCTTGCCTCAGCCTCCCTTGTAGCTGATACTACAGGCATGAACACTCAGTTTTTCTCTTTTTAGTAGAGATGGGGTCTCTCTCTTGGTCAGACAGGTCTCGAACTCCTGAGCTCAAGCAATCCACCCGCCGCAGCCTCCCAAGAGCACTTTCTTTTAAAAGGTATTGCTCAATTTATAATTAAGTCAGCCATTACCTTATATTCATTATGCATCGTCTACGTACAACATTTTTGCATGACTGTGAGTCACAAAGCACAAACAACCCAAAAGAGTGGAAAAGAGTGTGGCAACAAGGCACACTTATTCTCAAGGCTTAAGTATTAAATGTGTTCAACATCATGACACAGACTGTCATAGTGAGGAAATCATTAGAATTGTTTGCCAAATATTTTTGGTTCTCCTTTCTTCTGGGAATATACTTCCTGGTTCCCTTGTGGTTGAATAGGGTCATATGGCTGATTCAGGCAAATGAATTGTGAGTGGTAATGGCATGTGTCATTTCTAGACTGGGATTCATTTTGGGGTCTTTTTTTTTTGTTGTTTGTTTTTTTGTTTTCAGATTAATAGGCGGGTTCCCTTAGACAAGGATTCTTTTCTTTTCCTTTCCTTGCCTCACTTCTCCTCTCCTTCCTTTCCTTTAAGAGATGAAGTCTCTCTCAGTCACCCAGGCTGGAGTGCAGTGCCACTATCATAGCTCACTGCAGACTTGAACTCTTAGGTTCAAGCCATCTTCCTGCCTCTGCCTGCCAAAGTGCTGAGGTTATTGATGTGAGCCACTGGGCCTGGCCTAGACTGGATTATCTTCTAAAAATAAAAACTAGTCAGGTGTTGTGGCAGGTGCCTGTATTCCCAACTACTTGGGCGGCCCCAAGGTAAGAGGATCTGTTGGCCCCGGCAGTTTGAGATTGCTGTGAACTATGATGCCATAGCACTGTACTCAGGGCAGAACAGTGAGACTCTTTCTCAAAAAAAAAAAAATTATTTTCAAAGATACAGGCATATATTGATTTTTTTTTTAGAAACTGGCACAAGGGAACTCACTGGGGCTTAAATGCATTAAGATGGAATTAACAAAATCAGGCAATCTATAGAGAGAAGAGCCAAATGTTGGTCATCTAATTCCACTGTCAGCATATAAACCAAAGACAGAAAGGGAACTGAAGTTCAAATAAGAGAAGTTAAATTAAGTATTTTACTTGTTAGTCAATTAAATAATGATATTTTGTGAGAACAAGCTCAAAACATGGTTAACATTATTATTGAGCTATACAAGTTTAACATTGTACATAATTAGGAGAAAAACATGACCTGGGCTTTTATCACCTCCTTTTTTTTTATCTATACTCAAGAAAGAGTTTTACCTTTCTTCAGCTGGGAGGAAGATAAGAAACTCATCACAGGGTGATAAGGACCAAGTCCTCCAGCATGCAATGACCCTCTACTTGTCACAGTTTGAAGTCCCTGGGAAAATGACTAAGAGGTTTATCTCTAAGCCTGTCTAGAGGCTCAGTGCCCAAGAGGCAGGCTCCACACTCTACCACAGCGTTCTGCAGTCAACAGAGCAATGAGAAAGACAGCAATCATGGAGAACAAGGGACCAGCTCAATCACCTGATTTTGACATAACAGAAACCCAGGATTGCTCCAGGACCCTCACCAGTGGAGAAAAAGTAGTCTCAAAAAGAATTGGTTGAGCCAGGCGCAGTGGCTCATGCCTGTAATCCTAACACTCTTGAGAGGCTGAAGTGGATAGATTGCTTAAGCTCAAAATTCAACAACAGCCCAAGCAAGAATGATACCCCTTTTCTACTAAATGGAAAAAATTAGCCTTGCATAGCAGTGAGTGCCTATAGTCCCAGCTACTTGGGAACCTGAGGCAAGACGATTGCTCAAGCCTAGAAGTTGATATTGCTGTGAGCTATTATATCATAACACTCTACCTAGGGCAACAGAGTGAAATTCTGTCTCAAAAAAAAGAAAAAAATAAATAAAAGATTGGTTGAATCTTCCCTACAGTCTCAGAACAGGCTATATTTGATTTAGGAAATAAGGCAATGTGATATTTCTTATATCTTGACGTTGTGGGATAAAATTCATGCCCATTAAATGTAGTTTTATAATGGTAAATTTCTCAATAAAAAGCATATACAGTAAATAGAATGAAAATTCTGTCCTGTATTTCAAGAGCTCATAGTAAATCTCTCAAAAGCTTTTTTGTATCAGTTTGGTTGGCGTTTGTTGTCATTGTTAAATCAGGGATTTTTTTTTTTGTAATAAAGATTTGGTAGGTAGTTCAAAGGAGTTTTTAATATAAAATATGTTTGGCTTGGCACCTATAGCTCAGCAGCTAGAGTGCCAGCCACGTACAACATAGCTGGTGGGTTCAAACCCAGCCTGGGCCTGCCAAACAACAATGACATCTACAACAACAATAAAAAATAGCCAGATGTTGTAGCAAGTGCCTACATTCCCAGCTACTTGGGAGGATGAGGCTGAGGCCATAGCACTCTACCAAGGGCAATGTAGTGAGACTCTATCTCAAATAAATAAATAAATAAATAAAATAAAAATAAATATATATATGTATATATAAATTATACATAAGTTATTTGATTTATACCTTCAAATGAAGGAGTGACAATCAGATGAATCTTTTCTGTGTACTTCATAATTGACTTAATATTTTTTCCAAACCCAGAATCATATGGGCTCTGACACTATTACAACCAAAATTAAAGTATACATAGGCTTGGCACCCATAGCATAGTGGTTACAGCGTCAGCCACATACATTGAGGCTGGTGGGTTTGAATCCAGCCCAGGCCAGCTAAACAACAATGACAACAAAAAATAGCTGGACATTGTGGCGGGTGCCTGTGGTCCCCACTTCTTGGGAGGCCAAGGCAGGAGAATTGCTTAAGCTCAAGAGTTTGAGGTTGCTGTGAGCTGTGACGCCAAGTTACTCTACCAAGGGCAACATAGTGAGACTCTGTCTCAAAAAAAAAAAAAAAAAAAATTAAACTTACCCATAGTAAAATATGAAGTCAAAATACCTACCAAGGGTGACATAGTGAGACTCTGTCTCAAAAAAAAGATAAAAATTAAAGTATATATGTATATATCACCAAATTATATATAGTTAAACAGGTTAAAAGAAAGTATTCACTAAATGAAAAAAAAATCATCATTTATGTCTTTTATTCTCTTAAATTAAGGAAGAATGGAGAACCTACAGCCATAAGGCCACATGTGGTCTTCGAGGTCCTTAAGTGTGGCCTTTTGATTAAAGCCAAATTTTACAGAACAAATCCTGTTGTTTTTATTAATACATTTTTGTTCATCTTTTATATATTTTTTATTTTTAAAATGCACATATTTAAAATACCAAAGAAGTAAGTTTCAATGAAATAGTACTCCCAGATTGACCAGCACAATTAGAACATTAATAAGTTATGAGGGCTAATTTGACTAACCTTATGATTTAGTTCCAACTTACCCTGCCTAACTAGCAGCACTACCACATGAGCCTGGTCGGTGAGTGTTTATGGAGGTCACGTATGCCAGTCTGTTATCAGCTTTTGACAATGGTTTCTGTTTCTGTTTGAAGTAGAATTTGTGATAATTGCTCAGCTCAACAGAATTTTTAAATTTTGTCTGTTTAATAGCCCATCATGTCAAAGACCAAGAGAATGCTGAAGAAAACATTTTTTAATGAGGATTGGGAATTTCAATATTATCTTGTTTCTGCTAAAGATGAGATGCTTTGCTTGCTTTGTCATACTATAATATCAACATTAAATAAATTCAATGCTCATGAGCATTATAACACTCATAAGGATCACAAATATTTTAAATTAGAAGGACAAGAGCAAAAGGTTGTATTGCAGAAATTAAAAGATGAAAACAGAAGCAAATTCTTTCAAGCAGCAGTAAAATCTGGAAATAATGCCACTGAAGCAACTTATAAAGTAGCTTATGTACTAAGGAAAAATGAAGCCATTGAGTAATGTAGGAATTGTGAAATAATGCATTGTCAAAGTTGTAGGATGCTTAGACCCAGATAACATTTTAAAGGACAAACAACTGCCTCTTTCAGGGAGAACCATACTGATTGGCAGCATTAGCATTTGACTTAACAAAACTGCTTCATGCAATACTTCCTAATGGAAGTACATATTATTTAATTATTTTGCATGAATCAATTGATACTACTGACTCAGCACAGGTTTTATACTACATTTGGGTTATAAAGAAGATTTTTCCATACTACAAGGAGTACTCTTTGGGTACTCTTATGAATAGAACATGGGGAACAGATATCTTCAATAACTTTTGAGGTAAATGTTGTGAAGTTGTACTGAATTTGGTAAATTTAGTGAGTGTATGTACAGATAGTGCACCTTCCATGACAGGAAAACATGAAGAGTTTATTGCACAGATGAAAAGTAATAACATCCAGATGCTCTCATTTTTTTATTGTATTTTTCATCAGCAAAATCTTTGTGCTAAAGCTACTATTTTAATACACAATTTGCAACAAGTGTTATGAGTATTATTAATTACATATGTACAATGGCAACATGGCATCATCAGTTTCCCAACATGCTAAAGTTGAACAATAGGTATTTGGTGTATTTGTCATATCATTCTAAAGTCCATCAGCTCTCCCAGGGACAGGTGTTAGCCAAAATTTAGAATCAGCAATGTGAATTATTGAAAGAATATTTACATAGTAATTCATCATTTCTGTGTGATATCAGTTGAAATAAAAATGACTCAGAAATTTCATTGCAAAGTAAAACTAAGTCTATACAGAGTCTTGACAAGTAGTGAACTCATCCTAGAAAAAAATGTTATATACCTAGTTGCTTGATATCACTTCTATAACCTTCAAAATACTCCCCTGGAGAAGCTATGCACTGATGTCAGTGCATAGTCTACACTTAAAAGCAATTTTGGAATTCTTTTTCTGGAATGACCATCAGACCTGTCAAAAATACATAATAATAATAAATGCCACTCAGCAAGACACCATCACATGTTGACATCAATACAGCTATGAGACACTGATATACCAAGGTTATGAAACCTTACTGACTTGTTTGTACAATGCTGCCAATGTAAGCACACTGTGGCAAGGTTGCGAATTGAATTGTCAGACTTCATACAATGACAGCTCTGACTTTTTCTGGTAGTTCCAGAAAAAGAGTTCCAAAATTGCCTTGAAGGGTGGACTAGGCACTGGAATCAGTGCATTGCTTCCCAAGGGAGTATTCCCAAGGGGAGTACTTAGAAAGTAACAGTGGTGATATTCAATAATGAGGTATGTAAGGCTTTCTCTAGGATGAGTTTGCAAACCTAAGTGTCATATGTAGCCAAAAACACAAGCATTTTGAAAAAAGCTATCTCTTTTCAAAACACTTCTTCAACAGGAAATTTTGGATGAACATTTTTCCCACTTAGCTAAGTTTATTCATGAATAGAATGATATATGTGAATCATTTGAAGAATACACACCTGTAATAGACGTATTAATTAAGGAATACAAAGAAAGGTTCACTGACTGAGAATCGTGACATCACCTTCACCTTAGCATTTTAACCTCACCTATTGAATATCACCCAGGCACTGAAGAACTACAAATAGTATTGATTTGAGCTCTCAGAAGATGACATTTTGATTGTTTGATGCTAAGAAAGATCTGATTATAATATGGAAAAATAAGTACATGCCCAAACGATGCTTCTGCTTTCCAATCACTTATTGCTGTGAATCTACATTGTCCTACCTAACCCAAATCAAGATACCTTTAAGGTCATAAATGACTGATACCCATCTAGAGGATCAACTGAAACTGTGGCCTCTGTGCTGTAACCAAATACTCAAATCCTTTCCAATGAAAAGCAGACACAACAAAGTCATTAAAAAGTTGGTTAACTTTAAAATTAACAAATAGTTTTCACTTTTTTAAATATAAAGTACTGGCTCGGTGCCCGTAGCACAGTGGTTACAGCAACAGTCACAAACACCAAGGCTGGCGGGTTTGAACCTGGCCCGGGCCAGCTAAACAAACAATGACAATTGCAACAACAAAAAAAATAGATGGACATTGTGGCAGAAGCTTGTAGTCCCAGGTGCTCAGAAAGCTGAGGCAAACAAGAGAATCGCTTGAGCTCAAGAATTTGAGGTTACTGTGAGCTGTGACATCACAGCACTCTACCCAGAGCAACGTAGTGAGATTCTGTCTCAAAAAAAAAAAAAAAAATTATGAAGTACATAGTAGTTACATTTTACAAAATAATATACATTGTAATTCATATCTAATTAAAGTTTCTTGAATGTGGCCTTATTTAATTGCAGCTAAACTAATATGGATTTCTGACATGAAAAGATTCCCCACCCCTGAATTAAAGCTTTGCAAAGTGTCTGCTGTGGCTGATCAGTGATATATCAAGGGAACTAGATAATATGGAAACACATTTCACACTTCATCACGGGTTATTTTCCTGACCGTTTCCTTCCTAACATCAAGGACTCCTGGACAGGATCCCTGGTCTTGAATTAACACTATTATTTTTTCCTAAATCAAATTTCCTTTAATGGCTTTTCATCTGTTTTCATTTCAGTGATGGCTTATCATATCTATAACAATCTGGACTTTTCTTGCTATCCCTTTATATATTATTGGTTAGATTTAGATTTGACAAAGGATAGCAGTAGATCTAAAAATATCAAGTCTTAAACTACATGCTACTTGCATTAACATCCAGTTATAGATGGTCTAAGGCTGCCATGGAACTTTTCTCTGTGAAGTCAACAGAAATTTTGGATCCTTCTAATTTTTTGCTTTATTATTGGTGGCCTCTATTCTAAAGGTTACCTCGTGGTCCAAGATGGCTACATCAGCTCCAGCAATCGTGTCCATACTTCCACAGCAGGAAGAAGAAAAGAGTCATGGTGGGTCAAGGGGTACACATAAGCTTTTCCTTAAGGAAGAGTCTTTAAAGCTGTTATAGGACACTTTTGCTTATATCTTTTGGCCGGAACTAATTCTCATGGCTGCATTAATTGCAGAGAATATGGGAAATTGTCTTTATTTCTGGAGGCCCTGTATTCAGCTGAAAACTCTAAGGGGAGAACGGATATTAGGAGTATTTGCAACACTTTTTCCAAGCCATGGTGTCATTGGGAGCTTGTTGTTGCAAAAAAAAAAGCCAATATTTCACCAAATAGCACGAACCTGGATGAGCTCTGCATGATTACTGCAACTCCCAAATAAAGACTGCCTTATCAGTCACCCTGGAACGCACCATTAATGATTACATTATCAGTCTATAATTTTCACTTTCAAAGTCAGATAAAGAAAGCTCTCTCTCTTCCCCTCATTCTCTCTCTTCCCATCCACACTCACGATTTTACAAAGAATGTCCACTCTTCTGATTCCATTTCTTCACCTGCTATTCATCTTCAACCTTCTCCAAAATGGATTCTCCCTAATTACTTCACGGCTCTTGCTAAGGCCAGCAGTGACCTCCATACAACTAACTCAATCAGGTATCTTTCTGTCGTCTTCCTTGGCTTTTCAACATGTGGCAAAGCTGACAATTCCTACTTCTTAAAACCCTGTCTTCTGTTAGATTCTATGACACCATGCTCTTCCAGATGCTTTTTGTGATCTCAGAGCTCAGTTCTAAGTCCTCTCTTCTCCACCACTAAACACAGATGACTCTGTCTCCTGTGGACTTCAGTTATTAGGATGTGCTGAAGATTCCCAGATCCCTTTTCTAAGCTACAGCCCCTTAATCTAACTGATTGCCTTTTCTCATTTCTCATGGACTTAATACACTCATAGCACAATGTCAGTTACATAATAGAAACTCAACAAATACCAGCTAATTGACCAATAGACTTAAATAGTCCAACAAGCAGGTAGAATTTCCTTTCATTTATGAACTTTCATTTTTTTGTGCTGTGTATATTATGTAACCTAATAATGTGCTCTGTAAGAAACACAAAGGAAATAAAGAAATTCCCATATCAAAACTTTAAGTCAACCAGCTTTTCTTCCAGTGTTCACTGCATCAGTGAACTGTACTTAAGACAGAAACTTGGGACCATAGGCACCTGCCATGACACCTGGCTAATTTTCCTATTTTAGTAGAGATGGGATCTTGCTTTTGCTCAGGCTGGTCTCAAACTCTTGAGCTCAAGCAACCCACCCACCTCAGCCTCCCAGAATGCTATTAATAGAATTACAGGCATGAGCCACTGCCTGGCCTAGAATTGACACTTTAAAAGAGTTGGGCAGAGTAATTTCTGGTTAGAAATGTTGAGGCAGAGGACTGTTTACATTTATAAATTTTATTGTATTCAGTTTATTTATTTATATAATAGTTATAATAGTACTTATAGAGTTTTGAGATTGAATGAGGTAATTTCTGTACAAGGCTGAAAACTTATTCTTGGAACAAAGTAAAAACTCAATAAATACTCACTGTTGTTAATATTACTGCTTTTTAAATTGCTTAGCATACTTGTGCATTATTCTTGTAAAATGTTTTCCAATTTAACAATAAGTGAGAAGGTAACAATACTGAGCAAAGATTACTGTTTTCATAATTTAGCTAGACTGGATGTTTAGTTTAGGTTACCTTCCTAAATTCAGTTATGCTTCATTTAGTTTCCTTTTTTTAAGGCTAGAAAAGTAAGTTTATTGACAGCTTAAGGGGTTAATGAGTAAGACCCAGTGAAGAGGAAGAGGTTTAAGATTTAGGAAATGAATATAATTGATAAAATAAGGTCATAGAGGCAAGAGAAGACAAATGAACTTGAATTTTATAACCATGTGAAGTATTTTCTTTTCTCTTAAAGGATTTATCCCACTACCCTATGAAGTGTTTGAGATCAGAGACTATGTCTTGTTAATCTAAGATCTATCATAGTGCCTAACATGTAGTTGGTATGCAGCAAATATGTATGAATAAATGAATGAACAAGAATGAACAAGAGTGAAAAAATAAGAATGAGTCTAGATGTTTTCCTTTGTCTTGAATGGAGCTAAATTTTGTCTCTCTGAATTGTGTTATGTGAGATAAAAGTCATAAGAATGGTAGATATGATTGGAAAAGGAGATGATGAATCCAGATTTGGAGATGATAAATTTTGTGTTGCCTATAGAGAACAGAGGTCAGGAGATAGATTTGGGATCTGTGAGCATATAGGTGATAGGATGGTTATTAGCTGCAAGCAACATAAAACATCATTATGATTTAAGGAGAAAGAAATTTACTCAAAAGGACAGAACATCACAAATAATTTTCAAGAAATCGGGAGAACTAGGATAAAGTCACAGATGGAAATAGGATCCAAAATCCTGCCATAGAACTGGTGTAATGTCACTGCTGCTAGATTTAGGACAGTGATTGCAGTTCTGTTGCCAATGCTATCCATGGAATTTACCTTTCTACAACCACCGTCTCTGAGGAATCCTTAGATTCCTGCTATTCTGGATTAAGTGTATCTGATTGGTAGTCCAAGTTATGTATCTTTGTCCTGTGCTAACTACAAGTAAAGCTGGGAAATGGAATTCCTAGCTTTTTTTTCCTTTGAGAGAGAATTCAAATGTTATCTCCCACCAAGATAGAGGTGGTGGATTATCTGAATATGTGAATAAGGTAGAGGATTATCTAAATATGGGAAAGGGGGTCCAGATACTTGGCATGATGACAGAGGATTACTATAGAAGATGTAGAATGAAAGGAGAAGACAGCCAAAGATATATAACCCAAGGAGCAGACCAACATTTACATGGTGGACAGGAAGAGAATCCAGTAATAGTCACAGAAAGGACAATGGGAGTGGACTGAGAATTAGGAAAATTAGGAAAGCTAGTTATCCTGAAATCCAAGGAGGAAGAAGATTTCAACATTGTCCAAGGAACCAACAGGTTAAATAGAGTTGCTGGTGATTTTATCAACATCAGTTGCAGTGAATAGATTGAGGGTAAAGGGGAAAATAATTCAAAGATTGAGAAGTGACGGGAAGTGAGCAAGCAGAGTCAGACAGAAACCAGTCTTTTGAGATTCCTGGTTAGGCCAAAAGAGGAAAGTCAGAATCTAGAAGAAAGTGAGTAAAAGTAATAAGGTATGTGAAAGAGGAAGCCTTTTTTTTTTTTTTTCTTTTTGAGACAGCCTTACTTTGTCACCCTCGGTAGAATGCTATGGCATCATAGCTCACAGCAACCTCAAACTCTTGGGCTCTACCAATTCTCTTGCCTCAGCTTCCCAAGTAGCAGGGACTACAAACATCTGCCACAACGCCCAGCTATATTTTTTAAAGACGGAGTCTCGTTCTGGCTAAGGCTGGTCTCAAACCCGTGAGCTCAGGCAATCCACCTGCCTTGGCCTCCCAGAGTGCTAGGATTACAGGTGTGAGCCACCTCGCTCAGCTGAAAGAGGAAGGCCTTTTGGAAATGAAGACCAATTCGGTTAAGTGTTTTGAAATTTGAAGTGGTGGCCAAGTTGTGTAGGCAGGTGAAAACTGGATTGAAGCATAAGTAAGAGGTCCAAACAAGGATCTGTACCTCAGAAATGCTGCCAAAGTGGGAGTAGGAAAGGAAGAAAGGCCTGACACAGAAAAGTTCCAGGTTAAGATGTGGGTGGAGGATGTAAGAGCAGAGAAGAAAATGGTAGGTGAACTGGGCAAGTGTAGGGCTGTGCTCCCGCCCCAAAATTCACGTTGGACCCTAAGACCCAATGTGAT
Source organism: Loris lydekkerianus (assembly GCA_963574355.1). NCBI lineage: Eukaryota > Metazoa > Chordata > Mammalia > Primates > Lorisidae > Loris > Loris lydekkerianus. Next base: position 30,861 of record CAUYPK010102599.1, read on the forward strand.
ACACTATGAGGTGGAGCCTTTAGGATTAGGTCATGAGGACTCTGCCCTTTAAAAGGGTTTGAGGAAGTGAGTTTGTCCTTTTTGTCCTCTGTCCCTTTTGCCATGTAGGGACACAGTGTTCATTCCCTCCAGAGGGAAGCAAACAGCAAGTCCTTACCAACACTGAACATGCCAGCACCTTGAACTAGGATTACAGCTATGAGAAATAAATTTCTGTTGTTTATAAATTACCCAGTCTAAGATATTTTGTTATAACACCAGGAACCAGATGAAGACATGAGGTGACTTATAGAGGGTAGGCTGAAAGGGCTTTGGGAGAAAGGAGTGACCGTCTGGGGCCAGAAGATGGTCACATAGTTTGGTGAAGAAGAGAGTCACAATCACCTTCACACCAGCAGTTTTAGTGGAAGAGAAAAGGAACTGAAACTGAATTAAAAGAAGTTAACAAAAGGCAGTTTGCTGAATTGCTAAAATAATGGGAAATATTTAGCTGAAGCAAGTGGATTAATATAGCCAAAGTAAACATTTAGCTAAGTGGGTAATCTTCCTAAACAAAATGTCTAACATAGTAAAATGAGATGAGACGCCAAACTGTTCAGTTCCCTTGACAACCATATCCCGATTTGAAACTGAAGATGGTAAAACCCAAGCTACAGAGGAAAAATGTAAGCAATTACTAGGACTTAACCATGTAAGCACTGAAATCATGTGCTCTGGAGTCACCAATCTGTTTGATTCTAGTTGTAGTATATGACCTTGACTCTTAACTTCTCAGGGCCTCAGTTCTTAGCTGTTCCCCTATGTTCTTCTTGTATGTAAGGGATGTAGGAATAACACTTAGCAGAGAGCAGATAATTATCAGAAATTGCTAGTGTTAGTATTGGAGAGGTAATTGGAATCCCACAAGTAATTTCTCTTCCTAAAATGTAAACCAAGAAATAAATGGGTTTTTTTTGTTTGTTTGTTTTTTGAGACAGAGTCTCATTATGTTGCCCTCGGTAGAGTGCTATAGCATCACAGCTCACAATAACCACAAACTCTTGGGCTTAAGCGATTCTCTTGCCTCAGCCTCCCAAGTAGCTGGGACTACAGGTGCTCACCACAACACCCAGCTTTTTTTGGTTGTAGTTGTCATTGTTGTTTGGCAGGCCTGGGCCAGGCTCAAACCCGCCAGCTTTGGTGTATGTGGCTGTTGCCCTACTCACTGAGCTACGAGCACCGAGCCAAAATAAATGTTTTAATCTCAATGTAAGAAGGTAAAATTTCCTGAGTAGACTAAAAGGAAGGTTTTTCCCAGAAGCTGCAGTGTCCTATAAGGGACATGTAGAGTCCAGAAATATATTTTTAAATACCTGAATTTCTGTAAGTGAAAATTCAGGCTTAGAAAAGTTATAGGAGTCCTATAGGCCAGAGGATTGCTTGAGGCTGAAAGTTGGAGATCAGCTCAAGCAATATGAGAGACCCTGTCTCTAAAAAAAATATCAGCTGGGTGTGGTGGTGGATACCGGTAATTTCAGCTACTCTGGAGGCTGAGCCAGGAAGATTTCTTGAGCCCAGGAGTCTGAGGTTGCAGTGAGCTATGATGATGCCAATGTATTCTAGCCAGAGCAACAGAGTGAGGAGACACTGTCTCACAAAAGAAAAAAAAAAAAATTACCATAATAAAGAAATGCAATTTGGCGGCACCTGTGGCTCAATGGAGTAGGGCACCGGTCCCATATGCCAGAAGTGGTGGGTTCAAACTCAGCCCCAGCCAAAAACTGCAAAAAAAAAAAAACAACAAGAAATGCAGTTTCATCTGACTTCTAGTATAACTACTAACAATATGTAATTAATGTAATTATAATGCTATAGAGAGAGAGATATCTGCACCATATGTTAAAAGAATGTTACCTCATTTTCTATAAATCTGGCACAGAATTAAAATTATGTAGCCTAATATTATCATCAAAATCATGAAAATGACTAAGAAGTGCCTGATTGCACTTAATATTCTACAACAGTTCTAGGCTCTATAATAGTAATCATTTTGGCAAGAAAAGGGGCTATAAAATAATGTATTTGTATATACTTCTGCCAACATATAAACTCTTGGAAAAGTCCCACTAGCATAGTTTTTTGGGTAGAAGGCAAAAGTGTTATTCCTAAACTTTTATAACAAATCAAAACACAGAAAAAGGAATGGAGAATGAAAGAAATACGTTTAATATGGCAATGATTTCTACTCAACAACTAATTGTTGTCATTTCTTAAAGGAATACACTTTTAAGTTCTATTTTTCCCTTAGCAGTCTGTTTTTCTTTAATATTTAAAAAAAATTTTTTTGAGACAGTCTCAAGCTGTCACCCTGCATAGAGTGCTGTGTCATCACAGCTCACAACAACTGCAAACTTTTGGGCTTAAGTGATCCTCTTGCTTCAGCCTCCCAAGTAGCTGGGACTACAGGCGCCCACCACAATGCCTGGCAATTAATATTTAAATTCTTAAGTAGATTTTCATGTTTCTTTCTAAATCATGTAACATCCAAAGTTTCAGAATGTTGGCCAGTAAACCAACTTTTAAATATGATTTGCAAGCAAAATACACTATACCAACATACCTATTGTAGAGTGTTTTTCCAGCTGGATGTGGTGGCTCTTGCCTGTAATCTGAGCACTCTGGAGTTCAAGACTAGCCTGAGCAAGAGTGAGAACCACCATCTCTAAAAAAACAAAAAAAAGGAGCGTTTTTCCACAAAGTTTGATTATGTAAAATCCTGAAAATCAGAAATACCGAGAGAACAGGCAACTTCTCAAGTTATGATGACATTCAAACTTTTTTTCCCGAGGGTTATAAACTTCTTTATTTCTGATACAAACTGGATTTTTGTCATAATAGCCAACTCCTAATGGCAAAAGGCCATTTTAATAGGAGGTTTTGTGGAATTTAATACAATAAAGGGTTCTAGGTTGAACCAGTGCACTCCGTGGGGTTAAAAATTTGGGAATATGAATAAATAGGATCATGTAAAACATAGCATTTTCAAGTTTTATGACAGTGATTTTGAATAAAAAACGTTTCCTATTCCATTTGGTTTGTTTTCATTTTTGAAACAGGGTCTCTCTCTATTTCCTGGGCTAGAGTACAGTGGCAACATCATAGCTCACAGCAACCTCAAACTCCTGGGCTCAAGTGATCCTCCTGCTTCAGACTCCTGAGTAGCTGGGATTACAGGTGCATGCCACCATGCTCAGCTAATTTTTCTATTTTTTATGGAGAAAGGATATTGCTATTTTGCCCAGGCTAGTCTTAGAACTCTGGCCTTGAGCAATCCTCCCACCTTAGACTCTTTAATGTGCTAGGTGTGAGCCACCACACCTGCCCCAATTTAAGCTTTATTCAGTATCTTCTTTTTCTTTCAGTGCCTAAGCAAGTGACTAACTTGTTTTGATTAGCTGAAGCCACGTTTTTTATTATCCACCAGAATGCACAGAAAATTTTTAAATGTATGAGTTTATCAGTAAACCATAAACTGTATGACCATTTTAAGAGGAAAAAATACTATATAGCTTATAATCATAATTTTTAGATTTGTATTACTTAAACTGTCAATCAGTATAAATAATTGTCTACTACGGTATTTCCCAGACATATCTCTACATACTATTGAAGATTTACAAAAAGAAATTAAAGACAATATCTTTTATTGAGACTCTTAAAATATAGTTGAGGAGAATGAATATCTGAATTATATACCTAAACCTACACATGTATCTGCAACATATAAAAAATTATATGTGTACAAATAGCAACTTTAAGTCCTTTGAGGGATAAGTATAAGTTGGTACAAGGAGTCTTTCTTGTACCTGTCTAGTCACTTACTAAAAAAGGCTAATGATACCTACCTAACAGGATTGTTGTAAAGATTAAATGACCAGTGTACATGGAGGTGTTTCAAAATAATGACTCATAAAGAATAAGCAAGCAGGCCAGGTGCCATGGCCCAGGCCTATAATCCCAGCACTCTGGGAGGTCAAGGTGGGAGTATCTTTTGAGACCGGGAGTTTAAACCTGTGCAATATGATAAGACTCTGTTTCTACAAAAATATTTAAAAATTAGCCAGGTGTGGTGGTACATACCTATAGTACCAACTACTTGGAAGGCTGAGACAGGAGGGTCTCTTGAGCCCAACAATTCAAGGTTGCACTGAGCTATGACTATGCCGTTATACTTCAGCCAGGGCAGCAGATACCCTGTCTCTAAAAATATAAATAAATAAATGAATAAGTAAATAATAATAATAAAGAACAGACCAGCAGCTGGCATTTGTTAAGGATGATCTGTTGTCACGTGTGGAGCTTTCAATCTGGTCTTGGAGAACTTTGGCTGGGAAAACACTCAAGCAGTTTGAAGAGATAAATTTGGTGGAGGGTGTCTCCACAGGGCAAGGCCATTATAAAGACATGAATAAGGTGAGTTATAAGGGCAGCAGATAGAGCTGAAGCAGATATTCTACTAAGGTTGAAAATAGTTGGCCATAATCTCTAACAGGAAGAAAGGGAAGATATTAATTAAATCTATTAGCATCTTAAAGATATCTCAGAGGATAGCTTGGTTTTTAGTTTCCTTACCAAATTTTTCAGAATCAAGCATAAACAAGAGTCTTTCTCCTAGGTTATTCTCTTTCTTTGTGACAAAAGTCGTAAAACTAAACATGTAAATCCAACTGAAATAGGAAGACGAAATATATTAGTCTTCCTTCTAGAGGCAGATTTTGTGGCAATGCTAATAAAACTGAAGGTCCAGAGAGAAGCCTTAGTACCAAGTTCACATGCTCATACAATTCTGTAAAGTTTGCAAAAGTCAGGATCTCTTTTCTCATTTTAAATACATTTTTGGTAATTTTATTTCATCCTTTTTTTTTTTTTTTTTTTTTTTGTGTGTCTCACTGTGTTGCCCTTGGTAGAGTGCCTTGACATCACAGTTCACAGCAACCTCAAATTCTTGGGCTTAAGCGATTCTCTTGCCTCAGCCTCCCAAGTAGCTGGGACTACAGGTGCCTGCCACAATGCCCGGATATTTTTTGGTTGCAGTTTGTCATTGTTGTTTAACAGGCCCAGGCCGGGCTCGAACCCATCACCCTCCGTGTATGTGGCTGGCACCCTACTCACTGAGCTATGAGCGCCAAGCCAATTTTATTTCATCTTAAAAGAAAGCCTTCTGAATTAAATAAGCTTCGGGCCCCATAAAATCTGGATCTCCCCTGAAAAATAGATAAGAATAAACTAATATTAATTCATTATTAAATTTATGAGGAAACCATAAGCAAAGGTAAAACAAACAGCAAAAGGTAAAGGAAAAAAAAGCAGGAATTTTAGGGCAAAGCTGATAAATGCAAAGCCTATTGGTAGGACCAGCTATATAATTTGCTTAATGCAAAATAAAAATGTGAAACTCCTTGATCAAAGATTATAAACAATTTCTAGATAGTGATATAAGAACATTAAACTGAGCACTGGACTCTTCTAAGCGTGAGACCTAGTAGGACTGCACAGTTTCCACATGCATGACGCCAGCCATACTCACAGGCACCATTGGTAACATAGGCGCAGCATAGGAAAATCTTCCACTAAAAAGCCATGGGCACTTCTCAAGGGATCCTCTATTACTTACCTTGAATGACAGTTGCCAGGCTGGGCCCAGAATTGCTACCTCTATTAATTTTTTAAGAGACGTCAGAAATCTGGATTTCTGTGTGTATTCAGTTAGTTTTTAATTTTATTTATTTATTTATTTATTTGTTCATTTATTTTTGAGACAGAGTCTCAAGCTATCACTCTGGGTAGAGTACTGTGGCATCATAGCTCACAGCAACCTCCAACTCAGGCTCAAGCAATCCTCTTGCCTCAGTTTTTCTATTTTTAGTAGAGACGGGGTCTTGCTTTTGCTCAGGCTGGTCTAAAACTCACAAGCTCAAGCAATTCATCTGCCTCGGCCTCGCAGAGTGCTAGGATTACAGGTGTGAGCCACTGTACCTGGGCCTATTCCATTAGTTTTAAACATCTAATATTCAAGTTCTCTAAAAAACACTGAACAGACCATACCAAATGCATTATTAGGTAGGTTAATGGTGATGTTAAGTAATAGTCTATGAAGCTTTATCTAGAATCTTTGCTTCAGAACCAGAGAAATCTGGGTTTGACTTTTCTGCAGGGTTTATGACCTTTTCAGAGATTCATTTTCCTCCTCTAGATCAGAGCCTGTAATATGTAAAATCGCCATGGATGTTAGTTCAACATCTCACGCTCTCAAACACATACATTGGACACTCTGTGAAATGTTGGTCACAGAAAATATCAGCTTGTTGTAGTAGTAGATACTTTATTTGAAAGTAAGAAAAATTTAGGAATATTTTTCCTTGGATGCTATGTAAGTGGTAGACTAAGGAACTGCCTTGTCCCCAGTTCACCTAATCCTGAAATAGCACAATGGTTGATGCGCACATGTTTATTCCATTTCTTGATTAAGAAACTACTATAAGGAAAAGAAAATCAGACAACCTGGTATTCAAATTAATAATGGATGGTCATCTATGTGGCAATATCCTCTGTCTAAAAAAGGAAACTTATACCTATATTTCTACCATCTATAAAGGAAACATTTTAAATAACCTACTTCATTGCATTTCTCTCAACTGTCATAACCAAGTCTTGTCCCTAAGAAATTTGCTAAGAGATGGTGAAAACTATTTAAATGGAAAAGTTTTATAAAGGTGAGTTATTTTAAGATGACTATATAGATACTGTATTAGTTGGCTATTGTGATAATAATGTTCCATACAAACCACTGCAAAACTCAGTGATATAACAATAAGCATTTATTTAGTGCCCATCTTTGGGTCTAATGTGGTTCAGGCTGATCTAGGCTGGACTGCTAAGCTTGGCTTCAAGCTGTAGGTTGGATTTATGTCTGCTCCATAGATTTCTTTACTTTTTTAAAATTTAAGATGAGGTCTCACTATTTTACCCAGGCTGGAGTGCAGTGGCTGTTCACAGCTTGATCATAGTGCACCATAGCCTCAAACTCCTAGGCTCAATTGATCTTCCTGCCTCAGCCTCCCAAGCAGCTGGGAATATCAGTGTGCACCAACACACTCAGCAAATTAAAAAAAAATTTTTTTGAGACAGGTCTCTATATGTTTCCCAGGCTAGTCTCGAACTCCTGCACTCAATTGGTCCTCCCACTTGAGCTTCCAGAGTTTCTGGGATAACAGGCCTGAGCCGTGTCACCCAGCTATATTGATAACTTGAGGAATTATTTAATGTTTTCTATAGCCTTCCTAGGTATTCTAAGTATTTTCCTTGGATTAAATTAGATTTCAAGAAGCCTCCATATTTGCCCATTATTTGGCTCCTTGTGAAATTACCAATACTGAATTGAGTTTTAATGTCATACTCTTACATTTTATTAAAGCTACTATAAGAGAAAGTCATATTAAATTTTATCTTGCTTTTGCTATTAATGGTCACTGAGGTCATCTTATTGCTCAATGGCCTCTCTGAGTCTCTTGTCAGAAATTGCTGTTAAAATTTAATGCCAGAAAGGATGATGTATGTCTTAAGGAATAGGTATGTTTCTCCCTTTCTGGAAATTGTGAAATTCCCCCTGCTTTGGTTTGGTTCTGGTTGCCACGAAATTAAGAGGCAAATCAAATGATCAACCACACTGAATACACAGTCTTTATGATCTCCTTTTACCCTCTTTCATGGCTGGTTCTCTATTTCTGTTTTATTGTATGTAAACATATAGATGTTAGATAGATCTCCTTTATGATAAGCTACAGAAAATTTTTTAAGGAAACAGATGTCTTCCATTGTAACATATATATATATATATGCATATGTATTAAACATATATGTATGTTACAATGGAAACTTATCTTTCCAGACAATCATTATAAATAAATAAGAAACATTGGAATGAGAGTTAAAGGCTTCACAAATTTAGGAAGATATTTAAAATGATCTCAGAATTTGAAAACTGTAATAACAAACATTTTAATATATATTCTAAACTTCAATTTAATTTTTCTTGAAAATGAAAGAATAGAATTTATGCATCCAAAATTCTACTTAATAAAATAAATTAGGGTGGGTGCAGTGGCTAATGCAGGTAATCCCAGCACTTTGGGAGGCCAAGGCAGGAGGATTGCTTTAGCCTAGGAGTTCAAGACCACTCTGAAAAACACAGAGAGACCCTGGTTTCCACAAAAACTTAAAAAGTTAGCTAGGCTTGGTACCATGCACCTATAGACTAAACTACTCAAAGGCTGAGGCAGGAGGATCACTTGAACCCTGGAGTTTGAGGTTGCAGTCAGCTATGATAATACTGCCCTCCAGGAAGGGGGAAGGGAGGGGAGGAAGGGGGGAGGTGGGTGGAGGGAGGGGTATTGGTGGGATTACACCTGCGGTGCATCTTATAAGGGTATATGCGAAACTTAGTAAATGTGAAATGTAAATGTCTTGGCATAGTAACTAAGAAAATGTCAGGAAGGCTATGTTAACCATTGTGATGAAAATGTGTCAAATGGTCTATGAAGCTAGCGTATGATGCCCCATGATCATATCAATGTACGCAGCTATGATTTAATTAAAAAAAAAAAATACTACTGCACTCCAGCCTGGGCAATAGGAGTGAAACCCTGTCTTAAATAAGAAAAAAATAGAAATTTTTTGTATATTGAAGACCTAGTAAAAACATAATCTCTAAAGAATATGATTTATTTTGCTTAAATTTGCAAGACTTCTCAAATTGTAACTTCATTCTCCCATGCTGTTTTATATTTTACTTAAGAAATACAATGCAAAAACTTTCAAACCGCCATAAAATTTTGGTGGGCTTATGAAGCTAAAAGTATCCAAAATGGGGTATTTCATTAGATATATTTTTAAAAATGAATAGACTATGTTTTAAAGCAGTTTTATAGTATGTTGGTAGAAGAATTGAGCAAAGAGTACATAGAGTTCCTGTATACTCCTTCTCTCCTAGGCACAGTAATGTTTCATTTTTAATGGGAATAGTTTGTTAAATTTTTAAAGCCAAGATTGCTTTATCTTACCCTTAAATGTTCCCTCCAGATTTATACACATTCAACATTGCCTAAGAAAATTAGATAGATAATTTTAACAGTGATTCATCAACACCATCAATATTATTTCTTTCTGGGGAGTTTTCCTTTAATCATCTACAGCTCTTATTACCTTTCCCTGCCTGCCCTACCCTAAGCTGATATTGTTTATATGAGACAGTAGAGTATAAAGAAGTGATTCTGTCCTTATCCGAAAAGATGGTTTCATTATTACAATAGACCATTGGCAGCTGTGACCTCTGATGACCTCTTTTGTTAATTCTATTCAAAGATGCTAAATGGTTTAATGGATCACAATTCTAAGTGAAACATAGATTTAATGCTTAAACTGAGCATGCCTGAAATAAATATATTTTTGTTGAATGACAAAAACATAAAAATTGTACCTAATTATTGTTACTAGGGTAATAATAACAATTAACCTTGCCTGTAAGGTGCCCCTAATGTATCTGCTCTGATGTTCTTTATGTCACTTTTAGTGTCTGGTTCTTTTCTTTGTTACTTGTGTTCAAAGGCAATCTGGAGAACATCCCGAATTACATCAGCTCCTTCTTTACTCTTCTACAGCAATCCCAACTGTTTGGGGGAGAACATTTATCTAGTATCAGAGACAAACCTAGAACAAATCCTGACCAGATTCTGAGGATGAAGAGTGGATGGGGGCTCCTGGCTTCTAGCCTCTCCAAGGGCTAAACATTGAGCCTACACTAAGTCTGGTGATTTTTGCCTCCCGGATCGTATGTAGCGTGTGGAATTAGAAGTATGATTGGAAGTGTGCCTGTGCAGAACTTGTGCATTTCTGGGGAATTACTTTTGAGTGATTTTGGACTCAAATATTGCTGCGAGAGATCTCTAGTTACTGGTATCTATAGAAATGTTCTCTCAAATGAATCAGTTTCCCCAAAGAGGGTATGTACATCAATCTCTCATGGTTGGATCAAGGGTTGGGGTGCAAGAAATGAGCAAGTCTTGGCCGTTGACTTTGTCAGAATCAAAGGAAGGAAGAAAGATGTGGTTGAAAGATTGAATGTGTAGACTTTCACTTAATTATTTCACTGGTTTTACCATTGTGCCTTCTGAATTATGTAAAAAGTAAACAAAAATGGCAGTTTTGGCCAGGCACAGTGGCTCATGCCTATAATCCTAGTGTAAGCAGGTGGATTACCTGAGCTCAGGAGTTTGAGACCAGCCTGAGCAAGAATGAGACCCTATCTCTACTAAAAATAGAAAAACTAGCCTGGTGGTGTGGTGGGCACCTGTCATCCCAGTTACTTGGGAGGCTGAGGCAAGAGGATCAAGAGTTTGAGGTTGCTGTGAGACACAATCACACCACGACACGCTACGCAGAGTGACAGAATGAGACTCTGTCTCAAAAAATAAATAAATAAAAATTTTAAAATTTATTTATTTATTTATTCATTCATTCATTCCTGGACCCTGAAGATGCTGCTACCTTTCAAAAGATAAACGTGATAATAACTAGACTTTTCCCTCTAATGCACTGCTAATATTTGCTTGCTTTCATATCTACTCTGAAGGTTTGAAATACAATTCTCCATCTTCTATAAAAGTAAAATATTTGTAGACTCCTAGTCTAAGTATTTATTTCTCTAGACCAGAAATAGCAGCTTCTATTTGCTTTATCTCAGTGAAGTATTGGCTACAGAACTAGATCCTTCAAATATATTTTCTGGAATCCTCACAATAACCTATACATAGTTACTACTCCCTGTTGATGAGAAGAGAAAACTAAGGCGCCAGCATGTTAAGTAACTAGTAGGTGGAAGTGGGGGACTGCACCCTTGCATCTGTGCACTACAAGTGCTTTCCACTGCCAACTCCACTTCCCTACCACCCTCAAAGCCTATCATTACATTAACCAACATTTGCCTATCCTTCGACTCTAATAAGCACATATAAGTTTTATTATATCTTTACATAACGATTTCAGGTCCACATGAAAGATACATGAGTTCACGAACTATTAACTATAAACATCGGGAACTAATTGTGTCTCAGGTCAGTGATTATGCCTGGCTTTAAATGTCATTCCAATTACTATTTGTACACTAGAACCACAGACACAAAATCTATTTAATAAGCTAATTCTATATTCTAAAACGAATCATACATTGCAATATCCTTTGAGCACCACAATGAAGTTAAGACAGAAGAGGTACTTCCATTTATTCTAATAAGTGAACCTCTGTTTTGAATGGAGAAAGCTGCTTCCCGACAGAAGCTGTCACTTAATTTAGCAAAGGAATAGCATTATAATGGATATAGGTCCCAACCACTGCAAGCTTTAAATCCAAAAAACATCCTAATGCCTGATTTGTCCACAAACACAAAGGCGTGCACATGCAAGTTTGTACATTATTTTTAAGCACCATGTCCAAAGAAACTAGAAAGGAAAGTATAAACCAAAGAAGAGCTGAGGCCAGAATATCAAATGGAGATGAACAATAAATGAGGAGAGAATCAATTTCATGTGAAATAGAAAATATAACATGAACCTACCTTCCTCCCTTTACCACTGGCATTCGGCTTAAAACATGAACCTACCTTCCTCCCTTGAACACTGGCATTCGGCTTCAATAGTAACAAATTCTCAGAAGGAATTTGGCCTAATTTCATAGATAACACTTGCATATATGCACTTTGTTGATTTTTTTGGTGACAAATTAACATTCCACAGTGGTTTCTCCCTGCTGCCTGGCATTCGCTGTTTTCAGTACCCTCCAGTATTGGCTGCTATGTGTTAAGAAAAGACAAATAAATTATAGTATATTGCAAACTAAAAATACAAGTACCATATAAATCCCAGGGTAAAAAAAATCTGGGAAAAAATCCCACTGGAAAAAAAATCTCACAACCCACTGGGAAAAAAAATCTCACAGCCCACATTTTTTTTTTTTTTTTTTTTTTTTTTTTTTAAATATTCTCACTGTGTTTCCCTTGGTAGAGTGTGGTGGCATCACAGCTCACAGCAACCTCAAACTCTTGGGCTTAAGCAATTCTTTTGCCTCAGCCTCCCAAGTAGCTGGGACTACAGGCGCCCGCTGCAACACCCAGCTATTTTTTTGTTGTGGTTGTCATTCTTGTTTAGCAGGCCCAGGCCAGGTTCAAACCCGCCAGCCCCAGTGTATGTGGCTGGCACCCTAACCACTGAGCTACAGGCGCCAAGACACAACCCACATTTTTAAGGCAAAGAGAAAAGATTTCTTGGATGATCTACTGTTCAAAAAGTACCTGTGCCCCAACTCCTTATATTAACAAAGATAATCAGAAGTTGCGATTACCCTAATTTGATCACTATACAATGTATACATGTATTGAAACATCACACAGTACCCCATAATATGTACAATTTTTATGTGTCAGTTATCAATTAAAAAATGTATTGCTTAAAATTTTTCTAAAAGTTAATTACATACTATTACTTATCCCAATGCAGAGTAAAAGTGCATGCAGTTTAGTTCTAATTTACTCACCAAAAACATGTTAAAAATAAAAAATCCTTGATTTAATACTCATTTAACAACCAATAATAAATTTTTACTTTCCCAACAAGTTCTGATCTTTATCATTTAATGAGAACATTCTGTTCACCATATTAGGCCATGCCTTTTTAAAGTTTCAAATGCTTTCATGTGGAACTTATTATAAAATTGTTTTCTAGACTTGTAAGGGCTATAAAATATATTCATTATGAAACAGATGGGCTTATTTTTCTATTCCCTATTTTTAAATACTTCTAGGAAAGACTTTCTCGCAACCTCTCATGATTAAATGCTGCTTCCAAGAAAATAGCTAATCCTGTCTTATCTACCCCAGGACACTTTTTGCTGGCTGTTGTGAATAATGCTACTTAACTTGGGAGTACTGATCATTTTTTCCCGATAGTGGTTTCAATTCCTTTGGATGTATACCCAGTAGTGGGATTGCTAGATCATATGGTAGTTTTTAGTTTTTTGGAGAAAGCTCTATACCATTTTACTTCTTTACTTTTTTGACAGTTGTATAGTACTATTCTTATGACTTTATAACCTATATTTAACCAATTTTTCTGCTTTTCAATAGTTGTATTTTCCCAGGATTCTTCTCCTAAAAGAATTTTGCAATAATAAACTTCATATTGTTTCATTTCTTATGTGTATGGATATACTTAATAGAATAAATTCTCAGAAGTGGGATTACTAGATGATAAGGTAAAATGAATGGAAAGTTTTGCCCTCCACAAGGGTTACACTGATTTGAACTCCTGCCAGTAATTTCTGAGAGAACTCACAGACTTGCCAATAGAGTGTATTCACTATGCATTTTGTAAACAGAAAATGCTTGAATAAGAATATATTTATTTCCATCATTAGAACACAAAGTATAATTTTTCATATTTCAAAAAATTCTTAGAAAGAATAAGACACTATTTTTTAAATTTGAATGTTTAAATACACTCCTATACCATCACACTTATTTACTTTCTTTGAGAAAAAAAAATTAGTTATCAGAAATGGAGTAACATTTTGTTTATTCTCTTTATTTTGGTTTTTTATTTAATAATTATTAATATTTACTAGTCCAATCTAGAAAGCATGCATAAATACCCACATTTTTAAGATTTAGCTATCCTGTAAGTACCATTATTATTTTATGTATTTATTTATTTATTTATTTATTTTTTTTTTTTGAGACAGAGTCTCACTACGTCATCCTGGGTAGAGCTCTGTGGCGTCACAGCTCATAGCAACCTCCAGGTCTTGGGCTTAAGTGATTCTCTTGCCTCAGCCTCCCAAGTAGCTGGGACTGCAGGTGCCTGCCACAACACCCGGCTATTTTTTGGTTGCAGTTGTCACTGTTGTTTGGCAGGCCTGGGCTGGATTCGAACCCGCCAGCTCCAGCGTATGTCCTAGCTGTTGAGTTACAGGCGTCGAGCCCAAGAACCACTATTTTGAATTAAAATTAATATAAATTTCCAAACTTCTCAAGTTGTTTAGTACCAGTGGCTTAAAAAAATACGTAAAAATAGAAACAGAAAAGAGAAAAGTAATCATTAGCTCACCACTTAAGTATGCAACTTAAATTAGAAATGCCTAAGCAATTCTACGGAGCATACTTGAGGAAAATGTTGCATTCATCCGTTAAGATTGGCTCTTGATCATCAAAACAGTGGTTGTTACCATCATTTATTATTAGCTTGAGGCTGTTGGTTCAAGTTGCTATGTAAATTTAAGGCATTAATTGTCTACCAAAAATACATGACCATAGGTATCAGTATAAGACAGTTTGGGTTAAATTCTATTACTTTCTGGTTGTGTGACCTTGAGCAACGTAATCTGTCCAAAACTCAGTATTTCTTTTTTTTTTTTTTTTTAATACCTCACCTTTTAATACTAGTTATACAGATTAGATGGTAAGTCCAAAAACAAAATTAAATGTATGGTATGTCACAAACTAGTTCTCAGATTAGACGAGACTATTATTTCAGATTTAGAATTTGTTATTTTTTTAATTAAGTCATTTGTACATAGATCATAAATACATTTATGCCATTATGGGATTCAATGTGTTGATTATTCGTACACATTGGAGTGCTTACATCCTACTAATCAATATAGCTTTCGCCTCATTTACCCAATTATAGCATTAAGACATTTGTGTTCTATACCTGATAGATCCAACTTGTACTTGCAATATGCTCCATAGGTGTGGTCCCCCTTCTAACCCTCCCTCTACCAACCCACCCCCCTTCCCTCCCTTTTCCCTCCCCTTCCCTCCTTCATCCTAGGCTATAGTTGTGTTTCATTTTTCATATGCAAGGGTGAGTGATTATAAATTGGTTTCACAGTAGTACTGAGTACATTGGATATTTTTTTTCCATTCCTGAGATACTTTACTAAGAAGAACATTTTCCAGCTCCATCCATGTAAACATAAAAGAGGTAAAGTCTCCATTTTTTAATGCTGCATAGTATTCCATGATATACATATACCACAATTTATTAATCCATTCATGGGTTGATGGGCACTTGGGCTTCTTCCATGACTTGGCAATTATGAATTGAGCTACAATGAACAATCTGGTGCAAATATCTTTATTGCCAAATGATTTTTGGTCCTTTGGATATACACCT
>CAUYPK010102600.1:0-84556 GCA_963574355.1 Loris lydekkerianus
ACAATGGGCACTTTTGTTTTATTGTTTGAAAAAAAAAAAACAATATTGCGTATTGCTATTTTTGCAAAGGGGGTTTCAAACTCCTGGCCTAAAAAAAACCCCCCCCCCCCCCACTTTGGTCTCCCGAAGTGCTGGGATTACAGGAGTGGGCACCACACCTGGTCATCTTTTCATTAATCTATTTGCCCTTTTTTCATTTTGTGTGAGCCAACATTTGCTTATGGATAAACGGCAGTGTACAGTGTATTAGTCTGTTTTCCATTGTTTATAATACCTGAAACTGGGTCAAACTCTTGGGCTTAACCAATTCTCTTGCCTCAGCTTCCCAGTCACTGGGACTACAGGTACCTGCCATAACACCCAGCTACTTTTTTGTTATTGTTGTCATTGTTGTTTAGCAGGCCCAGGCTGGGTTTGAACCCACCAGCCTGGATGCATGTGGCCAGCACCCTAGCCACTGAGTGATGGGCGCCAAGCCATAGCGATAGCTTTCTTGCTAGTGAGGGTTCTCTGAAGAGTCCTGAAGAGGGCACAGGGTATCATTAGGCTAGGGGGCTGAGCAGGCTATCTCAGGTTTCCCTTCCTCTTCTTCTTTTTTTCTTACTATTTAGATGTTTTCCTTAAAATTTTTTTCTTTTAACTTTACTTTTTTCTTTATTGTTTAGCTCTCATCCTCACACAGAACAATTAATTTTATTTTTTAATAGTTGTACACATTCAAAGGGTACATAGTGATTTTCAATATATATGATGTATAGTGTTCAGAAGGGGAAATTAGCATATCTTCTTCCTCTTATAAAACCACCAATCCCACTCTCATAACACATTAATCCATTAATCCATTAATGATCCAATCACCCCTTAAGAGCCCCATTCTCAATACTGCCACATTTGGGACTAAGTTTCAACATGAGTTTTGGAGGGGACACCCCAATTATAGAAGGTGGTAACCACCATTTACAGAAAAATCTGAAGTTGAGTCAAAGACCTTAACACTTTCTATAAATCAATGCAGAACTTCATTTGATCTTAGCAGAAGCAAGCCCCGAAACAGCCTTTCTGGGAAGTATTTTGGAAGCTGAGTAGGCTTTTCTAAATAAAGGTAGAGGCCTTCTGCTTCTGTTTTCAGTTCCCAGTTTCAACAACAGCCAGGACCCTGCTTTTCTAAGCTAAGTAGAACACTGAATTTGGTTCCTCAAAGTGATCTCTAATTCTCTGCCTTCGAAGAGAAACATAGCTCTCAACACCAGAGGCAACCAGGAGCACAACAGCTATGTCCTTTCCTAAAACTGAGCTCGGTGCTGTCTTCCTTATAATTACTCCACTGATAGCCACAGTGACAAAGCAGTTCCCTAACTACCTGAGCACCTAGTACTCCTCTAGAGATCACACAGTTCTTCAAAAGCAAGCTCAGATTTAATTTGCTTCTCCTCTCCCAGAATGAAGTCTCTAAGGCCTGATGTGGACAAGCTAGCACTTCTACCTATTTGCTTACTGTTAAGCATCATAGATCTGCCAATGCTTGGGTCCACTCAGCTCCCCCAGCTTACCTACATAGCTTAAGATGTTCCTTCTCCATCTTTGCCCAAGGAAAATGACTGAAATCCCAAAATATAATATCATCACTTTATTCAGGAGGTAATCAAATACAATATAGAGCTGACACTGAGAAACTATGCATAAAATCATATAAATCTGCTTGCTACATTTTCTAGAAGGGGTTCAGTCATTGTAGACAAGAGAAACCGGGAGGGTACCTAAATGATTGCCGTTTGAAGCAAACATCTCCACACTCTCTTGTGATGAAGGCAGCCCCAGGTGAAAATGGTCCTGTTAGAAGGGAGAGTAGGAGGCAGTGGCTATGTAGGAGCCGTGTTTCCTGGCCCTGCCAGCACTCAATGGTATGCCTTGTTGAACTCCTGGAGGGCCCAGCGCTTGTTCTCGGTTGCCTGCTTGAGTTGGGTGTACTCTTTTACCAGCCTGTCAAACTCCTCCCCAAGAACCTCATAGGTGTTCAGGACCTGTCTTGACTTTTCCATGTCTTGTTCTTGTAGGCGAATGGCTCCCTCCAAACGATCCCTAAGAGCCCGGGCAGAGAAGGTACAATATAAGCATTTCGTTCCTCAGAAAGTAAACAAGAATGGGAACATTTTTATTTATTTGTTTTTATTTATTTATTTTTGAGACAGAGTCTCATTATGTCCCCCTCAGTAGAGTGCCATGCTATCACAGCTCACAGCAACCTCAAACTCTTGGGCTCAAGCAATTTTCTTGTCTCAGCCTTCTGAGTAGCTGAGACTACAGGCACCCACCACAATGCCGGCTATTTTGTTGTTGTTGTTGTTCTTTAGGAGGCCCAGGTCAGGTTCGAACCCAGCACCGGTATATGTGTCTAGCGCCCTAACCACTGAGCTATGGGCGATGAGCCAAGAATGGGAATGTTTTTATTTTTTAGAGACAGTCTCACTTTATCGCCCTAAGTAGAGTGGCATGGCGTCAAAACTCACAGCAAGCTCCAGCTCTTGGGATTACGCGATTCTCTTGCCTCAGCCTCCGAGTAGCTGGGACTACAGGTGGCCGCCACAAAGCCCAGCTATTTTTTGTTGCAGTTTGGCTTGGGGCCAGGTTTGAACCTGCCACCCTCGGTATATGGGGCTGGTGCCCTACTCACTGAGCCACAGGCGCTGCCCCAATTGTATTTATTTGTTTATTTATTTATTTTAGACAGAGCTTCAAGCTGTCGCCCTGGTTAGAGTGCCATGGCATCACAGCTCACACAACCTCCAACTCCTGGGCTTAAGCGAATCTCCTGCCTCTGTCTTCCAAATAGCTGGGACTACAGGCTCCTGCCACAACACCCGGCTATTTTTTGGTTGCTGCCGTCATTGTTGTTTGGCAGGCCAGACTGGATTCAAACCCACCAGCTCTGGTATATGTGGCTGGTGCCTTAGCCATTTGAGCCACAGGTACCGAGCCAATGGGAACATTTTTAAATGAATGTGTCTGGAGAGTATGGGAAGCATCTGTGAATAGCTATACAAAGTTTTTGGGAATTCTCACCTAATGAGACGGTGAACTTCCACTTTCTCGGCAGTGTAAGTGTCAGACAAAATCTTTAGTTCCTCCTTCCTGACAGAAGGAGAAAAGAAATATTAAGTGGAAGATACCTGACAACAGCAAAGTTAGGAATGGACATACTGCCTGCCCATAGTCAAGGTGTGCAGTTAGCAGTGGTGGGAGAAACAAGGTCACTTTGAATCCCTGAGCAACTGATCTCACAGTAAACCACGTATTTCAGAGGGCTGTAAAAGAGAAGACTCAAGAATGTTGAGAGCTTTGGGGTAATCCAAAGGCTCATACTACTGTGTGACATTTACTGGATACATCCACGGTCCTTGGCATGGTAGAGAGGGAAAAGATGAAGGTGGGGGAGGGAGGGCTGGTGTGTGACAGAACCCCTTACATCTACAGGGGTCACAACTCACCTCAGCTTAAGGATCATGGCACTGCACTTGATTTCCAGGTACTGGGCATTAATGCGGTCTAGCTCAGACTGGGTTTTCAGCCGGTGTTCCTGAAGAAGCCTCTGTAGCAAGGTGAGGCAGCGGAGAAGCACCTGAGCCCCCAAGGGGAAGGAGGAAGAGGGCATCGAAGAGGAAAGATCAGAAATTCTTGGCTTATCCAAAGCTGTCCCTGGATTCAGGGTAAAGGAGAGAGGAGTCTATCCCACTGCCCTGATAAACCTGAGAATACGTGGCACTCTTCTTTTCCAGAAGCACCATCTGCTCCTTCTGCTGGCTCTTGGCGTCTTGGCACTGCTGCTTCTCACCCGCCAAGACCTCTGCCAATTTCCACACCTTTGCTGCCTTCAGGGTTTCATTGTCAGAATCTGGGCAAAGGCACAGAAGACTGACTGGAAAACCCTAATTGCCCCTTTAAGGCCATTTTTCAGTGCCCTGATTCTGTATCTAGCTCTACAGACTTTTTTTTTTTTTTTTTTTTTTACAGTTTTTGGCTGGGGCTGGGTTTGAACCCGCCACCTCCAGCCTATGGGGCCAGCGCCCTACTCCTTTGAGCCACAGGTGCCACGCTAGCCCTACAAATTCTGTCTTCTTCCAGGGTTTCTTCCAATGTCCTATTAGAAATGGTGCAGTTCTCATAATTTAGTTTTCTTCCTTCATACCTTTAATTCATATTTGGTCCTTAATTCTTAAGTCATAGAAATAAAGATAAGGGGAATACCAACAAGCCTGAACTTTCCTCCCTGTGCCATTTAGATCCTCCTGAGAAGATAGAACTCATCCTTCCCATCCTTCCACTTGGCATCTTGCTGAATAAAAGAAGTCCTTACAAAAATCCCTGTTTTTATTCCACAGACAAGGAAACTAATAAGCATCTCTGATGCTTCTAAGCTTTTGTCCAAAATCTAAAATTCAAATATGTTATTTTCAAAAGAGCAGACCAGGAACCCTGAAAGCCAGCTGTGAGCATAACACAGGGAGCTAGGGCTCACCTGAATTGGGATCATGGAAACACAGCAAAGTGAAACATTTCTTTTTGAGCTGCTCTTCCACTTCTAGCTGGAGTCGAGCTCTCATGCACATAAAGTCCTACAGAAGAAAAAAGAACAATGCAAATAGATTGACAGAACTAGGAACACCAATGAATACATGATGATAACCTCAATAATAACCAAAGAGTCATCAAGGAAACTCATTTTTTGCATATCAAATTAGCAAAAAATAAAATGGCTGCCAAGATCCTATGTTGGTGATAATGTGAGGAGCTACAAGCCCTGGAAACATTTTTCTGGAGAGTAGTTTGGCAGTAGGTACCAATATGTTCTATGTGTGTATGTCCTGACCCAGGGGGTTCCACTTCTCGCACCAACACTAGGGAAATAATCATAGAAAAGCAAAGACACATGTGAGTATGTTCACTCAGCATGGTTTCTAACAGCAAAAATGTGGAAACAACCTTAATATCCATCAGTAAAATAGCAAATTATGTACATCCATACAATGGAATTCTAGCAATGGTTTAAACTGATGATACAAGAAGAGTGACCACTATTCTTGTGCCTAGACACTGTGATAAGAGTGTTATAGGATGCGGTACCCATAGCTCAGTGGGTATGGCCGTTGGCCACATACACCCAGGCTGGTGGGTTCGAACCCAGCCCAGGCCAGCTAAACAATAACTGCAAAAAAAAAAAAAAAAAAAAATTAGCCGGGCATTGTGGCAGGCACGTATTGTTCCAGCTACCTGGAAGGCTGAGGCAAGAGAACAGCTTAAGCCCAAGAGTTTGAGGTTGCTGTGAGCTATGATGCTATAGCACTCTATTGAGGGTGACCCAGTAAGACTGTCTAAAAAAAAAAAAAGAGTGCTAGAGGAGGTGTCATCTTATTTACATTTATTGACTTGAAAATAAGTCCAAAATATATTATTATGTGAAAATAGAGTTATGCAATCTGTATACAAACATGGAATATATAATACCATTTATGCCAAGCTGTTTATAATAGTATTGTGATCCTAGATGTAATATTTCAACTTTTACTTGTGGGTGGCGCCTGTGGCTCAAAGGGGTAGGGTGCTGACCTCATATGCCGGAGGTGGCGGGTTCAAACCTAGCCCCCGCCAAAAACTACAAAAACAAAAAAACAACCTTTTACTTTTACTTGCATCTGTGTAATGTTTTGCTTATTTGAGTTTGACCACCCTAAATATATCATTTTTACAAAAACAATAAAGCTTAACAAAAATATGTTCAAGATTTGGGAGAAATTAACTCATTCACTCCTTTGGTCTCAATATCTGCCCACTCCCAACCTCTGAGGGTGGCATGAGTTCCAGAAGGTCTGCTTTCTCCAGCCCTAGCAATGGAGGTATTTCCTTCTCTTGGCTAGGACTTAACAGCCGTGTCAGTTCAGTCACAAGTAGCCGTTGTTCAAGGGTCTCATGAAACTGAGGAAGAGAGAGAGAATTTAAAAGAACGGGGTGACTATAAAACTTCTCCCACCCCACCTCTTCCATCCTCATGAAGCATGTTCTTCACACATGTTAAAGTCTTCAAATACCTCCTCAGCTGCAAGTGCCTTCACCTGTCCAGCGTTCCATTTCAAACCCTGACAATAAATCTGCTCCTTCTGCATTTCTTTTGATAATCCATTTCTCAAAGTTCCTATTTTTCCTAGATCACATCATCCAAGCCACAGTTGGCCTGGTCTTTCCTACTGGTGGTAAGTGAACCCTACTTCATCTCTTCTGCCTTACCTTTTTGTCCTCAGAAGTTAAATTTGTGTCTTGTGTCTTCACATAGTAATCTACAAGCAGCTCTTGAATGACTCTCTGTAAAATCTCAGACCTTAACCATGTTGTCTTATGCAGTCGAACTTCCTTCCATACCTAGAAAACCAAAAAAATCCCAATTAAGAACCTTCTCCTCAGGAGAATTTTCCCTTCTTCCTATCCTCTCTTCTCCCAGGGCCCTTACCTGAGCTTGCTCCTTTGCTAGGGTGAGGCTTAAGCCAGTCTCATCCACATGCTGTGAGAGACTCAGAAGCAGCTTGCTGAAGTATGGGTTCTGTAACAGGTCCTCTTCACTCAGGTTACAAGGAGGAAGCTGTTTGCTGCACACTTAATGGCATATCCCCCACAGGAAAAGAAAAGCAAAAAAGGTACATAATTGAGCATAACTTAATATTTACTTCCTCTACATTACCCAGAAACCTAACTTTTTTTTTGAGACAGTCTCATTATGTCGCCCTCAGTAGAGTGCTGTGCTGTCACAGCTCACAGCAACCTCTGACTCTTGGGCTTAAGCCATTCTCTTGCCTCAGTCTCGCAAGTAGCTGTGACTAGAGGTGCTCGCCACAACGCCCGGCTATTTTTTGTTGCAATTGTCATCATGGTTGTTTAGCAGGTCTGGGCCAGGTATGAACCCACCTACCTCAGCATATGTGGCTGGCGCCCTAACCACTAAACAACGGGCACCGAGCCGAAACCTAGGTTTTTTGTAAGAAAGGTTTCTAAATCAAATGAGATTTTTTAAAAAAAATTCTACAAACCAGAAGCTATACTTTATGTTATATACAGTGATACTAGTCCAGAGGGAATAAATACAGAATAAAACTAAGATCTTAGAAAAAATAAATGCAGTAGGTAAATATTAGACAAAGAAAACAAGAATAAGGGAACTTGGCTCGGCGCCTGTGGCTCAAGCGGCTAAGGCACCAGCCACATACACCTGAGCTGGCGGGCTGGAACTGCAAAATAACAATGACAGCTGCAACCAAAAAATAGTCAGGTGTTATGGCAGGCACCTGTAGTCCCAGCTATTTGGGAGGCAGAGGCAGGAAAATCACTTAAGCCCAGGAGTTGGAGGTTGCTGTGAGCTGTGATGCCATCGTGTTCTATCCAGGGCGACAGCTTTGAAGCTCTGTCTCAAAAAAAAAAAAAAAAAAAGAATAAGGGAACTTGGCCTGGCACAGTGGTTCACATCTATAATCCTAGCACTCTGGGGGGCTGACGCAGGAGGACTGTTTGAGCTCAGGAGTTTGAGACCAGCCTGAACAAGGGTGAGACCCTGTCTCAACTAAAAATAGAAAAATGGGGTGGCAGCAGGTGGCTCAAAGGGGTAGGGCACCAGCCCCATATGCCAGAAGTGGCGGGTTCAAACCCAGCCTCAACCAAAAACTGCAAAAAAAAACAAAACAAAAAAATATATATATATATATATTAAAATAAATAAATAAAATAAAAACAGAAAAATGAGAAGGCCTGGAAGCAGGCACCTGTAGTCCCATCTATTTGAAGGCTAAGGCTGGACGACTGCTTGAACCAAGGAGGTTGAGGTTACTGTGAGTTAGGCAGATGCCACAGCACATAGCCTGGGCAACACAGTGAGACTGTCTCAAAAAAAAGTGAACTTTAAGTAGAAATTACCACATTGCCCAAAATGCCTCATTCACTCAGAATTACTAGAGTTCTTAAGGGGAACAAAACTAGAGCTCTTTTTTTTTTTTTTGTAGAGACAGAGTCTCACTTTGTGGCCCTCAGTAAAGTGCCATGGCATCACATAGCTTACAGCAACCTCCAACTCCTGGGCTTAGCGATTCTCTTGCCTCAGCCTCCGGAGTAGCTGGGACTACAGGCGCCCGCCACAACGCCCAGCTATTTTTTTGTTGCAGTTCAGCTGGGGCTGGGTTTGAACCCGCCACCCTCGGTATATGGGGCTGGCGCCTTACCGAGCCACAAGTGCCGCCCAAAACTAGAGTTCTTAAGGAGAAAAAAACACATGTGAATTTCCAACTTTGGATGTGATCCCTAGCTGGATAAATGAGACTGACAGAAGGTATACCTTAGAGTAAGTAAAAAAATTAACTAACCAATTCTTATTGTAAGTAAAGTAGCCTCTGTGTATGCAGAGCACAAGTATGAGAAAAAGTACAAGTACTCGGGATCCTCTGATTATTCCCTATGGTCAAGGGGCTTTCTTTCCGATCTGTTTTCCCATTTGGTCTCTGCTGGGGTCTTTTACTTGTATTTACCAAAACACTCACATTTTCATTGATGCTCTTTGGAACATCATACCCAAAGTTCTTTTAGAGAGTACTGACTGAAGGATTTGATATGGAAAGAGTAAAAATGTAGAAAATGTATGTTCTTGAAGAATTTGAGATATAGAAAGGACTTGAGATATGGAAAGAAAGATCTGAGATTTTGGAGAATAAGAGATGAGAAAATTCAAGACACAGGTAGGAAAGTAGGAAAGAAGCCTTGAAGGAATTTGCTGGCCACTCTTACCTTTATGTTTGCTAATATAGCATGAGTTTATTGCACAAGCAGATATTGAACCAACACTAACATGAGTTGGTGTAATCTGTTTTCCAATAAGAAAGTATTCAAAAATCTCCATGTATTGTATTCAAAAATCTTCATGCCTCTGTGAGAGAAACCATACTGGTAAACATTATAAATCCTTTTTATTATAGAAGGCAAGAACCTGGACAAGACCTCACTGGATAAATCATCAAACCTTTTGCAAATGGCTACCCTTACCTTGTTGAAGTATTTCCATTCCTTCTGCAGGTGAGCAGAGATCCCCAGATGCCATTTGATTTGCTTGGGATTCTTATCTATGCAATCAAGTGAAAAGAAAACAAAAAAATGAATAAACAACTGGTTGCTCCAGGTGAAACTACCTTGAGAAGGAACTTCAGGGATGCCTTTTGTAGAGGGCACAACTATATCACATATCTAGGGGCCCAAGCTCTTATACAGGGTATCCCAAAGGTTGCCCTACATACATACATACATACATACATAGAGAAAAGGATAAATTGTAGCTAAATGTACTTTCATTTATAAAATACTAAATACAAAATTTTACAAAATGTTTCTCTTTTGTGTTAATATATATTAAAAATATAAGAGTTTGTACAGGTTTTATCAACAGACTTACAAGTGCCAAAACATTTTGTATTCTAAGCACATAAATGTGTCCATTTGTTCCAAGCTGTCCAAAAGGAGTCTCCTACAAAGGAAAAAAACTCCAATTCACTAGAGTATAAACAAGAGGATGCTCACCATCACCATTATGTCATTTAAAACTGAGCTGCTACTTTGCCAGTTATAAGTGAACCACAGAAAGGGAAAAAGAAAAAAAATCAAAGTCTGCTTTCTTTCCCCCAGTCAAATAACTCAGCTATCAAATTCCATAATAGTTTTTTTGTGCTTCCTTAACTTGTCCTTTCATCTAAGATCTGCTGTTAGTTTTCGATCATTAACTCTAGAATCATACTTCAGGAGTGACAAATTATTCCACTCTTGAACAAAAACAACTGGTTTTCACATAACAGCATTAGCAAAGAGCACCTGGAGGAAAGAGCATAACAAGAAGACTGAAAGTGAGGTCAGTGCCAACAGAGTACTGTAATGCAAAGGTGTAGTTAATGTGGCTGTAGCTGGGGATGTGAGCTGTGGGTGTTTTGCCAGCACATGAAGTACCCTGAAAAGAATGACATCAACAAGGGGAAGTTAGATGGATAAAGTTTGGACACAGGAGACAAAATTTTTCCCCAGACGTTATTTTCTGTGTTTGTACTCCACCCCCTCCTCTTATAGGGTATCAAACTCCAAAACCCAGCACAGCCTCCCCCAAAGCAGAACAGACATTGAAGGTTATTATGATTTAACACTTCATATTCACAGAACATTTGGTTTACTCATTTTATGAGTTACATCAAAGTAACTACTCACTTGTTTTGTGACACGGTTTAGAGGGGGACGCTTCCAAAGAGGCAAAATGGTAGGACTTAATTTGCAGCCCTAGGTTCTGTGTGAATTTAAGGGAAATTCTATTTTTGTGCCCAACTATTTTTTTCCACCTGCAAAACTGAGATAACGACTCCTGCCTTGGATGAAACATTAAGAATTAATAACACAATTGACTTGTCAACAAAAGTCACTAGTTAAACTCAGCGTCTTAAGAATTCTGTTTATCGTTGATCTAAGCCTGCAAATTCAGTTTTGCACGCAAATTTTGCATAAGGCAATCCAGACCAACCTAAATTTCAAGAACTCAGCTGTTCTTCCCTTGCTAGGGTAAACTGCCCACTTGGGGTTCCCTCCCTTTTTAAGGGGGGGGGCGCTTTTCTTTATCCTTTTTAAAGGTTACAGGGCGTGAACGGCAATCAAGCTCTATTCTCCACCCTCTGCACTCGGACGTGTTAAAACGCTGCTACAAGGACGCAAGCATTAAATGTTCTGACTCAGGCGTCTTTTAAATTCTTAGAGCTGTCTTTACACGCTGCACTGAACGTTAAATTGATTTTACAGGTATTTTCACAAGATGTGACCCTTACAGGGCCCGAGATGAATCAAAATGCAGAACGGGTTCTCCGGCGCCTACTTCCATTCTGTCTGGACGGCCAAGGATTCCCAAGGGCGAGGACCGCCGTGGCGGCCGGAGACCGGGGGCTGGCCATATTGACTCACCCCGCTCTCCCCGCAGCGCCGCCCGCCCAACTTCTGAAGCAAACCTGCACACCCTGGGGCAGCTGAAGCAACCGAGGCACTGCGGAGGAGGCTGAGGCCGGCTGGCCAGCAGCGTCTACACAGGGACCCTGCCCGCGCCAGGGCTCCGGAACCTCACACTCCAGCCTGACGCAGGAGCTGGGGGAACCGAGGTCGGGGGGCACCGCACAGGAAGGCCCAGGAAAGGAAGAGGCCGCAAGTGCAGGAGAGGCCGCTAGGGAGGAAGGGTGGGCGGGGCCTCACTCAAGGCGGGAACGGCAGGCCCCGCCCCTCGCCAGACGCGCGCTCCTGGACTCAACCGTCGGCCAACCCGGGTAGTGGAACCCCACCTGGGAAAAAGAGCTGTCTCAGCGGGGCTGCTTTGCCCTTTCTCTTTAGTCTCTCCACCATCGAAGGGCAAATGTTGAGAAAGTGGTAATAATTGCTAACATTTACTGTGGGCCCACGCTGAGTCAGGCACTACACCAAGGGTTTTGTTTGCCCTACCTCATTCAGTTCTTACAGTACCCTGTAAAGAAGTCACTATCATACCTGTTTTACAGAGGGGAAAACTAAGGCACAAAGAAGTTTAAGGTCGCCATTCCCAGGATGTAATCCCGTCCCGGTGGCGCTCTGAATCTTCCCAGACAGTAGGCGCACTGCCTTCCCGCGCCCTGCCGGCTCCTCTCCTGGGCATGGCTTGCCAGCCCAGTGCTGTGCTTGGCACTGTTCACAGACCCCCTGTTCAAGAGGTCAGCTTCCTCTTGAGTTTCCTCCCCCAGGCTCCTCTACTTCCTCCTTTATCTTTTATTCTTCATTCACTTATGTCCTAATCTTAAACCCAACTCCCACTCCCCACACATCCTCTTTTTTGGAAAGTTGACTGGCATCTATCTAGTCAGGAGGTGAATTATTTTTAAAAATAAGAAAATCCAGGTGTGGTGATGACTGTTAGGAGGCTGACACAGAGGCAGGAGGGTCGCTTGAGCCCAGGAGTTCTAGGTTGGAGATTACAGTGAGCTATGATCCAGCCACTGCACTCCAGCCTGGGTGACAGAGTGAGACTCTGTCTCTAAAAAAATAAAGAAAATATTTGATGCTAAGTACACTGCACTAAGATATAAAATCGCTGTATCAGGGAAGCCGATAGCCTAGGGTGGTAGGGAAGGAATCTCAGGGATAGGGTGTTAGGAGATGGAGAGTTTCACCTCTTTAGCATCAGCTAGAGACTTCTAGCGTACTTGGAGGAATGGTATGGTCCAGTGCAGAAATGTCATACCCTTGATCAGCTCATCAGCTGTCCCCTTTCATGTTTACTATTAAAGTGCTGCTGTCATTTTCTAAGGCTTTTAAAAATCATTTATGCTTCCTCAACTCCGTAGTGTGGCAACATTAAATATCAGGCATAATGTCCCTAACAAATGGCACTTGGAACAAAACAGCAAGCATGCTTTGGTGACTCAGAGCTGATCAGAAATCTACTGAAGTTTTGTCTTCCAGATTTGACAAGTTCTCTAATATGGTACTATTTGGATTTGGCTAAAGTACTTGGGGAATGAGGAGGTGAAGGGTGCAGAAGGCTATCTTCACATAGGATAAGGGGATAGTAATGGGAAGCCTTGAATTAAATCAGACCTTCATGACCCTAACCCTAATCAGACCCTAACCCTAACCCTAATTATCTTTCTGACTCTGTTTCTAATAAGCTGTGTGACCTTGGGCTTCAGGTTCCTTATATGTCAAAAGGAAGAAATAACTTGAAGAAATAACTTTTAGCGCCTCCAATCTCATTGTGTTGATGTAATGATCAAATGAGATAATGGCTATGAAAGTGCACTGGAAAGACTATAAAAGTGGGGTGTTTTAAAGTGACACTCATTAAGCACGTATTAAGTGCCTTGAGAGAGACACAAAGATAAATATGACACAGTTCCTGCCCTGAAGTTCATAATCTAGTTTAGAAGATAAGACATATGCACATGGAAAGCGAATAATACAAGACAGCAAATGTGTCAAAAGAGCAGTTTAGAATATTAATATTAGAGGAACTTGAAGGTGGTTCAGAATTCTTTCTGCAAAAATAGATGGGAAAGACTATGAAATAAATCTTATTTTCATTGAGTCTGAAAGGATAGAGAAAATGTGGCTCATTTAGAATGGAGGAAACAACCCAGCAAATGAAAGCAGAGACAGGGAGCATAAGCTGCATTCTAGGTCCAAGAGACAGGAATAGCTGAAATGAAGGTTTTATAAGCCAGCTCTACATGAGACTAGAAAGTTGAGCCTACAGACCATCGTGGCAGTTAAAAATGCAGCAAAGTACTGAGAAAAGATTCCTGATCAGACACCATCTGGTGTCCTTAAGCAAGAAAGAATTGCAAGAGAGATCCTAGAATTCATTCATATTCTCTCTCTCCTCTCTTTCCTCTCCCTCTCTTCCTCTGTTTTTCCAGATTTTTTTTTTTTAAATAGCTTCATTGAGGTATTTTGGTATACAATATTTAAAGTGTATAATTCAGTAAGTGTTTTTTTTTTTTTTTTGTTTTGTTTTTTTTGAGACAGTCTCACTTTATTGCCCTCAGTAGAGTGCTATGGCGTCACACAGCTCACAGCAACCTCCAGCTTCTGGGCTTAAGTGATTCTCTTGCCTCAGCCTCCCAAGTAGCTGGGACTACAGGCGCCTGCCACAACGCCCGGCTATTTTATGTTGCAGTTTGGCTGGGGCTGGGTTTGAAGCCACCACCTTCGGTATATGGAGCCGGTACCCTACTCACTGAGCCACAGGCGCCGCCCAATTCAATAAGTTTTGATACTATTATACTATACATCCACGAAACCATCACCAAAATCAAGATATTGAACATATATATCACCCTCTAAAAGTTTGGTTGACTGGGCGTGGTGGTGCCTTACACCTATAATCCTAGAACTCTGGGAGGGCAAGGTGGGTGCATTGCCTGAGCTCATAGGTTCAAGACCAGTCTGAGCAAGAGCAAGACCCCATCCCTAAAATAAATAAATAAATAATGCGGCGCCTGTGGCTCAGTGAGTAGGGCGCCGGCCCCATATGCCGAGGGAGGCGGGTTCAAACCCAGCCCTGGCCAAACTGCAACAAAAAAATAGCTGGGCGTTGTGGTGGGCGCCTGTAGTCCCAGCTGCTTGGGAGGCTGAGGCAGGAGAATCGTGTAAGCCCAAGAGTTAGAGGTTGCTGTGAGCCCTGTCACGTCATGGCACTCTACCCGAGGGTGGTACAGTGAGACTCTGTCTCTACAAAAAATAAAAGAAATAAAAAATAAATAAAGAATAGGGCATTGCCTTTGGCTCTGTGAGTAGGGCGCTGGCCCCATATACCAAGGGTGGCAGGTTTGAACCTGGCCCCGGGCGTTGTGACAGATGTCTGTAGTCCCAGCTGCTCAGGAGGCTGAGGCAAGAGAATCGCCTAACCCCAAGAGTTTTGAGGTTGCTGTGAGCTGTGACGCCATATTACTCTACCGAGGATGATAAAGTGAGACTCTGTCTCAAAAAAAATAGCAGGGCGCCGTGGCTGGCACCTGTAGTCCCATCTACACAGGAGGCTGAGACAAGATAATTGCTTGAGGGAGGCACCTGTAGCTCAAAGTGGTAAGGCCCCAGCCCCATATGCCTGAGGTGGTGGGTTCAAGCCCAGCCCTGGCCAAAAACTGCAAAAAATAAATAAATAAATAAAAACAAAACAAAACAAAAAAGATAGGGTGGCACCTGTGGCTCAAAGGGGTAGAAGAATTCAAGCCCAGCCCTGGCCAAAAACTGCAAAAAAAAAAAAAAAGATAATTGCTTGAACCCAAGAGTTTGAGGTTGCTGTGAGCTGTGATGTCACAGTACTCTACTGAGGGCAACAAAGAGAAACTCTGTCTCAAAGAAAAAAAAAAGTTTACGTGTGCTCCTTTATGATACTTTTCTCCCTAGGCCTAGTCAGCCCTTCACTAACCTAGTTAACCACTGATCTGTTTTCTATAACTATAGATTAGTTTGAACTTTATAGAATCTGATAGAAATGGAATCAACTAAAGACGCACTTTTTTTTTGGCCTGAATTCTTTCACTCAGCATAATTATTCTGAGATTCACACGTGTTGTTACCAGTATCAATAATTAAATCTTTTAAGTTAATGTTGTTTTATTGCTGACAAGTAGTATGGAATTCTCTTTAAAACCTTAATTTATTTGGGTTTGTATTTAAGGAGGTACTTCCTCCATCACTCCAAGGTACCTGCCTCAGTGCTTGGCATATAGAGGCTCTTATTTTTTGAAAAAATGAATTTTTGAACACCCCCGTAGTACTAACACTGTACATAATTTTACTTGCTACATAGAATGGTTGGTCTTTACAGGATTGTCTCTTCATCAGTGTTCATCTCACCTTCTGTTATGTCATATGCAAAATACAATCAGTCATTTCTTAAATGCTCTTTAATGATAAAGCCAAGAATATGCTCAAATATTCCTAAGTAAGATTCCAGCAAGGGTGGGAGGCCAGGGTATAGGAAAGTAAGTCACACATAACTCCTGCCTTCAATCTAACTCTGCTGTCTTGGAGACATTGCTGTTGATGAAGTCTTCTAAAAAGAATCATGTATATGTTTTAAACTTAGTGAGAAATGTGAATGAGAGTCTGATAAATAGTCTATTTAACCTTTCAGACTTGGACATTCCTTTGCTGCATTGTTTAGAATTACAGAGAAGAATGGAGATCTTCAAGCACACTACATGCATTCTGCCTCCCACATTCTGGCTAGCTCCAAGGAGATTCCAGGTGAGTATTTAGTATTGTGTTCTATTTATGATACTAATGGAAACATTTGAGTAGAATATATTCTCACACTAAAAATATGGGCTTCAATAATCAGTTGCAAAGCTCGGACATTAAACTAACCATTGGAACTTGGAACCACATTTAATTGACCAATTATTTAGAAAAACATGAAAAATAAGCCATACCATTTTGAAAGGATTTGAATGTATTATGATATTATGGATTGAGAAACTAGTTCAGGAATAAAAAAATTTACATGCAGTCAAGAGATTTAGAATTATTTTCAAGGGTGTTCACTGGAAATGAAGGTATTCAGAGCCACAACTATTGATGATTAAGCTAGAAAATTTCATGCCCATTGTAAGTACATGATTTAAGAAGAAAACAAGCGGATAAAGAAAATAAGTAATCAACCTATGACATCAGATGAAAATTTCAGAACAAATGTTCATAATGTACATTTGCAATTGCTTTACCACTCCAAGGGGATTTCAGACCTAACCCCTTGGGGCTTCAAATGTTGCCTGTTCACAGAAACTTTTGATATACAAACTGGAAATGAGCCCAGTTTTACTTTGAAACATTACTATGAACTAGTATATAAGCTATGCTTAATAGAAATTTTTAGATCTCAAAGAAAAGCTGAAAAATTTGGCTTAAAAATGGGACAGATTGAAATTATTTTTACCAAAGTAATATGAGACCATAAAGGAAACTGATCAGGAGAGGAAGACTAGTATAATTCTGAAAAGCTAGACATGAAGCACAATGTGTACAATTCTTGTTATAACGACTGAGTGTACTGTTATACAAAATCATGTGCCAGGGTTTTAAACTGAATTTTAAAATGATTATGCCTTATACTAAGTTGCGTATGAAAAGGCTATCTTCTTTAAAATTTGTATCAAGGCCAGGTGCAGTGGCTCATGCCTGTAATCTTAGCACTCTGGGAGGCCAAGGCAGATGGATTGCCAGAGCTCAGAAGTTCAAGACTAGCCTGAGCAAGAGTGAGACACACACACACACATACACACACACACCCCGTCTCTAAAAGTAGCCAGGTGTTGTGGTGGGTGCCTATAATCCCAGCTACTTGGGAGGCTGAAGCAAGAGAATCGCTTGAAAACCAAGAGTTTGAGGTTGCTGTGAGCTATGATACGACAGCACTCTACCAAGGGCAACAAAGTGAGACTCTGTCTCAAAAAAAAAAAAAAAAAAAAAAAAAAAAAAAAATCCGAGGCACAGATAATACTGGAATGGATGCTTTGCTTGGGCAGAATTTCAATACTAATGTATTGGTTCCATCAAATGATTAACAATGGAAGGCTATGGATACAAAGCCCATCAGAATCTTCCAAATCATGGCTTACTGACCCAAAAGTCTACAGGAGCCAGGCAGGTAAACCATAGACTTCAGAATATTGGGGACTATGAAAAATTGAGAAAGGAAAACACCAAATAAAAAAGCAGCCATGGGCTCGGCACCTGTGGCTCAAGTGGCTAAGGCACCAGCCACATACACCTGAGCTGGTGTGTTCGAATCCAGCCCGGACCCACCAAACAACAATGATGGCTGCAACCAAAAAATAGCTGGGTGTTGTGGTGGGTGCCTATAGTCCCAGCTACTTGGGAGGCAGAGGCAGGAGAATTGCTTGAGCCCAGGAGTTGGAGGTTGCTGTGAGCTGTGATGCTACAGCACTCTACCCAGGGCAGCAACGTGCGTCTCTATCACAAAAAAAAAAAAAAAAAAAAAAGAGCAGCCATGATTTAGTTCTGATGGACCAGTGGACCCAATACCCATGGTCCAGAGTGATAATAGGTCCACAGTGAGTCCAGGGATAACAGATCTTCTTTTTTTTTTTTTTTTGAGACAGAGTCTCCCTCTGTCACCCTTGGTAGAGTGCTGTGACATCACAGCTAACAGCAACCTCAAACTCTTGGGCTTAAGCAATTCTCTTGCCTTAGTCTCCCAAGCAGCTGGGACTACAGGCACCAGCCACAACGCCTGGCTATTTTTTTAGAGATGAGGTCTCTGTTTAGTTCAGGTTGATCTCGAATTCATGAGCTCAGGCAATCCACCTGCCTCAGTCTCTCAAAGTGCTAGGATTACAGGTGTGAGCCACTGCACCCAGCCAGATTTTCTGACTATTAAAAAAAAAATACTGGGCGGCGCCTGTGACTCAGTAGGTAGGGCACCGGCCCCATACATTAAGGGTGGCGGGTTCAAATCAGGCCCCAGCCAAACTGCAACAAAAAAATAGTCGGGCATTGTGGCATGCCTGTAGTCCCAGCTACTCTGGAGGCTGAGGCAAGAGAGTCACCTAAACCCAGGAGTTGGAGGTTGCTGTGAGCAGTGTGACACCACGGCACTCTACCCAGGGTGTAAAGTAAGACTCTGTCTCTACAAAAAAAAAAAAAAAGAAAGAAAAAGAAAAAAGACTTAGTAGCTGGGCGTTGTGGCAGGCCCCTGTAATCCCAGCTCCTTGGGAGGCTGAGGCAAGAGAATCTCTTAAACCCAAGAGATGGAGGTTGCTGTGAGCTGCGACGCCACGACATTCTACCAAGGACGACAAAGTGAGACTATTTTCTCCAAAAAAAAAAAAAGGAAAAAAGAACTTAGAAACCCAGCTCTTTATATGCAATATTTGGATTTTTATGTTGAATCTCCTGATTTGTAAATATTGGCAACCAGTTATTTTATTTGTAAAGGCTTATTATCATTATAGAGGCCAGTACACTTGGATTGTATGAAAATAGAAAATATAGGCAAAGACTGGGTGTGGTGGCTCATGGCTATAATACCAGCACTTTGAAGGGCCAGGAGTTCAAGACCAGCCTAGGTAAGCTAGTGGAACACCATCTTAAAAACAAAACAAACACAAAAATTAGCCATGCATGGTAGTATGCACCCATAGGGCCAGCTACTACGGAGGCTGAGACAGGAGGATCACTTGAGGCCAGGAGGTCAAGACCAGTCTGGGCAACATAGCAAGACCCCATCTCTGGACAGTGCCTGTGGCTCAGGGAAGTAGGGTGCTACTCCCACATAGTGGGGGTGGCGGATTTGAACCCGGCCCTGGCCAAAAACTGAAAAAACAACAACAACAACAACAACAAAAACCATCTCTAAAGAAAATGAAAAATAAAACAGTTAGATGTGGTGGCTCATACCCTATAATCCCAGCTACTTAGGAGCAGTAAGATAGCTTGAGACGAGGGATTTGAGCTTGTAGTGTGCTATGATCATGCGACTGTACTTCAGGCTGGGGAACAAATCAAGAACTTGCCTGAGAAAAAAATAGTAAAGGGCAGCGTTGTGGCTCACACCTGTAATCTTAGCAGTATGGGAGGCTGAAGCAGGTGGATTGCTTGAGCTCACAAGTTTGAAACCTGCCTGAGCAAGACCCTGTCGCTACTAAAAATAGAAAAATTAGCTGCGCATTGTGGTGGGTACTTGTAGTCCCAGCTATTCGGGAGGCTGAGGCAAGAGGATTGCTTAAGCCCAAAAGTTTGAGGTTGCTGTGAGCTATAATGTGACAGCATCTACCCAAGGTGACAGAATGTGACTCTGTCTCAAATTAAAATAAATAAAGTTCACAAAATGCTGTTTTTCCAATTCTATAATTCCTTCTACATTTATTAGCTTGCATTTTCCCCTCCTCAACAGAGTTCTAAATAATATTAAAAAGTCAGCCAGGCTGGCTCGGCACCTGTGGCTCAAGTGGCTAAGGCAGTAGCCACATACACCTGAGCTGGCGGGTTCGAATCCAGCCCGGGCCGCCAAACAACGATGGCTGCAACCAAAAAATAGCCGGGCCTTGTGGCGGGTGCCTGTAGTCCCAGCTACTTGGTAGGGAGAGGCAGGAGAATCACTTGAGCCCAGGAGTCAGAGGTTGCTGTGAGCTATGATGCGACAGCACTCTACCCAAGGTGACAGCTTGAGGCTCTGTCTCACAAAAAAAAAAAAAAGAAAAGAAGTCAGCCAGGCACAAAGGCTCACACCTGTGGGAGGATCATTTAGCCCTAGAGTTTGAGACTGTAGTGAGCTAGGATTGTGTCACTGCACTCCAGCCTAGGTAACAGAGCAAGATCTTGTCTAAAAAAAAAAAAAATTATAATCCTAGCACTCTGGGTGGATTGCTTGAGCTCACGAGTTCGAGACCAGCCTGAGCAAAAGTGAGGACCCCGTTCCACCCCAACTCTACAAAAAATACAAAAACACAAAAAAAAAAAAAAAAAAAGAAAGAAAAGAAAAAGAAAAACTGAAGCAAGAGGATCACTTGAACTTGAGTTGGAGGCTGCTGTGAGCTATAACACCACAGCACTCTACCCAGGGTGATAGCTTAAGACTCTGTCTCTTAAAAACAAACAAACAAAAAAAAAACAAAAAAAGAAATGGAGGTTTTTTATGTTTTGTAACAACCTAGATGGATTTGAAGAACATTCTCCTTAGAGAGATATCACAAGAATGGAAAAACAAGCATCACAATGAGAAAAATTCAATTAAATTCAAATAAGGGGAAGGGGGAATAGGGTTGGGTACATTCCTACCCAATGGGTACATTGTACAGGTATATTGGGTACTCTGGGTGAATGGGACAACTACAACCTGAACTTTAACCTTCAGAAAAGCAAACTATGTAACCTAATTGTATGTATCCCCATATTAATCTGAAATTAAAAAAATTAACAGTGGGCTAAATTTAATGCATTTGAGGGCACGATCTAGCCCGTTGTAGGTTGCAGCCACCTTCTGATCTACATGTTAAATGTAGATCCAGCTGGGCACTTGGCTACAAGTACTACAGGTATTTTGGCTACAAGTAATCCTAATTAACAAAAAAAAGCAATGGTAAGAACCAAAAGTTTTCATTATTATTGCTTATGTTCCCTAGATTTTCCACTAAAACTTTCCCTAATTTTCTGTTATAATAATGTGCTTATCTTATTGACAATAAGTAAACATTTACAGTTTACTTGTTGTGGAAGGTAGACAGGCTGAATTCCTCACAGACCTTCCAACTCAAGGTAAAGTGCCCAGTCAGGGGAATGTCAGCATTCCTTGGATTACTCTAAGGTGGACAAAGTCTCGCTCTTCATTGCTCTGTACCCTGCAGCATTAGGTCTTTGTTTGTAATAATCAATTACTTGGCACTTGTTGACATGTTACTTGTAATCTTCTCAAGTCATTTTATTTAGTTAATTAATTTATTTATTTGCAGTTTTGGCCAGGGCAAGGCTTGAACCCGCCACCCCAAGTATCTGGAGCTAGCACCGTACTCCTTCAGCCACAGGTGCCACCCTCCACGCTTTCAAGTCATTTTATGTGTGCATTTGTCTCCTTGGCTAGGCTGTGACCTCCTCAAAGTCAGGGACTCTTACAGTATATTTCTTCTCCTAGTGTGTGTGTGTGTGTGTGTGTGTGTGTGTGTGTGTGTGTTTTCTGACAGGGCCTTGATATGTTGCCAAGGTTAGAGTGCAGTGGTATCATCATAGCTCTCTGCAACTTAGAAATACCAGTCTCCAGTGATCCTCCTCCCTCAGCCACCAGCCTAGGTAAGTTTTCTTTTCTTTTCTTTTTTTCTTTTTTGTAGAGATAGGGTCTCACTATGTTGCTCAGGCTACTCTTGAACTCCTGTCCTCAAGCAATCCTCCTGCCTCAGCCTCCCAATGTGCTTGGATTATAGGTGTGAGCCACTGAGCCAGGCCTTGATCTCATGGTTTTTTGTTATTTTTTTTTGTTGTTGTTGTTGTTTTGGCTGGGGCTGGGTTTGAACCTGCCATCTCTGGCATATGGGGCCAGCACCCTACTCCTTTGAGCCACAGGTGCCGCCTGATCTCATGTATTTTTTTTAATTAAATCATAGCTGCGTACATTGATATGATCATGGGGCATCATACACTAGCTTCACTCTCATGTATTTTTAAAGGTACTTTGGCTACAAGTAATCCTAATTAACAACAACAACATCAACAAAAACAAAAATGGTATGAACCAAAAGTTTTCATTATTGTTGTTTGTGTTCCCTAGATTTTCCACTAAAACTTTCCCTAAGTTTCTATAATAATGTGCTTATCTTACTGACAATAAGTAAACATTTACAGTGTACTTGTTGTGGGAGGTAGACAGGCTGAATTCCTCACAGACCTTCCATCTCAAGGTAAAGTGCCCAGTCAGGGGAATGTCAGCATGACTATCCCTGCATGGAGAAATCAGCAGTGCAGGTGAGCTTTCTTAGACCATCAACTAGTAGCTTAGGCTACAGAAGCTTAGATGTCTGTCTGAGGAGTTGAGACTTGCTCTCCCCACTCTGACTTCCGTTGCACTGTTATCTGGCCACTTCAGATATTCCCTTACCCTATGTCCTTGCTTACCCTTTACTCAACCTTCCTGGGAGCTGTAATCCTCTCTCTCTCATTCTTTTTTTTTTTTTTTGAGACAGAGTCTCAAGCTGTCACCCTGGATAGAGTGCCATCATAATTCACATCAACCTTCAACTCTTGGGCTCAAGCAGTCCTCTTGCCTCAGTTTTTCTACTTTTAGTAGAGACGGGGTCTTGCTTTTGCTCAGGCTGGTCTCAAATTTATGAGCTCAAGCAATCCACCCACCTTGTCCTCCCAGAGTGCTAGGATTACAGGCGTGAGCCACCTCACCCCACCTCTAAGAGACAGGATCTCACTTTGCTCAGGTTGGTCTCAAACTCGTGAGCTCAAGCAATCCACCCGCCTCGACCTCCCAGAGTGCTGGAAATACTGGCATGAGCACTACCCCAGACTTCCCCTCTCTCTCTTTTTTTTTTTTTTTTTGAAACAGAGCCTCAAGCTGTTGCACTGGGTACAGTGCCGTGACATCACAGCTCACAGCAACCTCAAACTCCTGGGCTCAAGCAATTTTCCTGCCTCCACCTCCCAAGTAGCTGGGACTACAGGCGCCTGCCACAGTGACCGGCTATTTTTTGGTTGCAACCCTCATTGTTGTTTGGCGGGCCCAGGCTGGATTCAAACCCACCAGCTCAGATATATGTGGCTGGTGCCTTAGCTGCTTGAGCCACAGGCGCCTAACCTCATTTTTTTTTTTTTTTAAATTGAAACAGAGCCTCACTTTGTCACCCTTGGTAGAGTGCCATGGTATCATAACTCACAGCAAACTCAAACTCTTGGGCTCAAATGATTCTCTTGCCTCAGCCTCCCTAGTAACTGGGACTACAAAGCACCCACCACAACACCCAGCTTTTTTTCTTTTTTTTGATTAGCAGGCCTGGGCCAGGTTTGAACACACAGGCCTGTGTGGCTGGCGCTCTAACCATTGAGCACAGATGCCCAGCCTTATTTCTTTTTTTTTTTTTTTTTCTCTCTCATTCTTTTTTTTTTTGCAGTTTTTTTGGCTCAGGCTGGGTTTGAACCCACCACCTCTGGCATATGGGGCTGGCACACTACTCCTTTGAGCCACAGGCACCGCCCTCCACTCTCATTCTTAACCTTGACTGCTGACTACTGACTGCTGTGCATTCTTGCATGTATACTCTTGTTATGTACACAATAAAAGATTAAGAAAAACAGGATAAGTGATGCATTGTTTCCATGTGCCACCAGACACATGAAACGGTGTATGCCGTTACAGTCTTCCAGGTTTTGTGCACTAAGTTTGGTGTACGTTTTGTGATTTCCTCAGCACCATCTCCCTTGCTGACCACTGTCCCAGGTTGGTGTCTACTAGATGCCCAACAAGTTGTGCAGTTGGGAGTCCCTGTGAAGGGGTGGGGGAGAAAAAGGGGAAATAGTCCTTCATTATCATCAAAAGTTGAAAAGTCATTATCTAGTTACATGACAGTGGATGAGTCATATCATCACTCAGACTTTCTATTTCTTCATTCAGTAAAATGAAATGACTGGGTTAAATAATCTCTAAACTCACAAAACTCACACCCTGCTTAGCTCTAACCCTCTAAGCCTAAGTAGTATCTTTTACTACCATCCTTTCTTGCTTGGATGGTCCTCTGGTTCCCTTCACATAGGTTAGCACTATCCCTTCCAAGTAAGGTGGAGCATAGGTGAAATAATATCACAGTGGGCCCAGTGTGGATATTCCAAGGGTCCCTAAAGAGTAACTTGCACAGTAGAACCCAGCCTTATGCCTACTCTGTGTAAAGTGGGCAGGATAAAGAAGGCCGACTTGAGTTAGAGTTAGACCTTTGTGATGGA
The DNA here is from genome assembly GCA_963574355.1 of Loris lydekkerianus. Lineage (NCBI taxonomy): Eukaryota > Metazoa > Chordata > Mammalia > Primates > Lorisidae > Loris > Loris lydekkerianus. The sequence continues at coordinate 24,013 of CAUYPK010102600.1, forward strand.
ACCTCACCGTAAGGGCTCTGAATGGACCCCAGGCCAATTTTAGGTATGGGAGCTTCTAAATAAAAGCACACAACTAAATAAAAATGTCTTAGTTCACCTGCCTTTTTTTTTTTTTTTTTTGAGCAGAGTCTTACTTTGTTGCCCTCGGTAAGTGCCATGGCATCACAGCTCACAGCAAGTTCCAGCTCTTGGGCATAGGCAATTCTCTCGCCTCAGCCTCCCAAGTAGCTGGGACCACAGGCACCTGCCACAGTGCCCGGCTATTTTTTTGCTGCAGTTTGGCTGGGGCTGGGTTCGAACCCACCACCCTCGGTATATGGGGCTGGCACCATACTCACTGAGCCACAGGTGCTACCCTTAGCTCACCTGTTTTTTCCAATCCTTTTATTTCAATCCTTTGCTTTCCTTTTCCTCTTTTTATTTCCCTACCATCTTATTTTTTTGTTTGTTTGATTGCTTTTTTTGAGACAGAGTCTCAATCTGTTGCCCAGGGCAGAGTACAGTGGCATCATCATAGCTCACAGCAAACTTCAATTCCTGGGCTCCAGTGATCCTGCTGCCTCAGCCTCCCAAGTAGCTGGGACTATAGGGAAATGCTACCATGCCTGGATAATTTTCCTATTTTTTGTAGAGACAGGGTTTTGCTCTTGCTCAGGCTGGTCTCAAACTCCTGGCCTCAAGCAATCCTCCTACCTCAGCCTACCAAGTGCTAAGATTACAGCCACCATGCCTAACATATTGCCTTCCTTATAGGTACAACCTGAAAGATCTCGTTCAACTGGCTTAATGAGCCTAGAAGTAGCTCTTTCTCTATCTCCTTTTTGACTGAGGACAGTCTCCAGCATTATTATAAATGGAATCTTACCATTTTCATAACCTTGGGAGCTCCAGGAAGACAGTTAAGTCTTTAAGGAGTAAGGCAGAGAGAATCATCACCAGCCTTATTCCTTTGTGTGTGTGTGTGTGACAAAAAAAAAAAGGAGTTTTACTCTGTTGCCCAGGCTACAGTGCCATGGCATCAGCCTAACTCACAGCCACCTCAAACTCTTGCATTCAAGTGATCCTGCAGCCTCAGCCTCCCAAGTAGCTGGAAAGCCAGGTGCCCGCCACAATGCCTAGCTAGTTTTTCTATTTTTATTTTATTTTTATTTTGATAATCTTACTTTGTTGCCACCACTAGAGTGCTATACTGTCACAGTTCACAGCAACCTAACACTTTTGGGCTTAAGAGATTCTCTTGTCTCAGACTCCCAAGTAGCTAAGACAACAGGCACACGCCACAACACCCAGTTATTTTTAGACACGAGGTCTCACTCTGGCTCAGCTGGTCTTGAACTTATGAGCTCAGGCAATCTACCTGCCTCGGCCTCAGAGAGTGCTAGGATTACAGGCTCATGCTGGATCACTTGAGCCTGTCAGGTTTTTTTGTTTGTTTGTTTTTTAGATACAGAGTCTCACTTTGTCACCCTCTGTAGAGTGCTTTAGCGTCACAGCTCACAGCAACCTCCAGCTCTTGGGCTTAGGTGATTTTCCTGCCTCAGCCTCCCAAGTAGCTGGGACTACTGGTGCCCGCCACAACACCCAGCTTTTTTTCTGTTGCAATTTGGCCAGGGCCGGGTTTGAACCTGCCACCCTTGGTATATGGGGCCAGTGCCCTACTCACTGAGCTACAGGCACCACCCAGAGCCTGGCAGTTTTTCTATTTTTAGTAGAGACAGGGTCTTGCTCTTGCTCAGGCTGGTCTCAAACTCCTGAGCTCAAATGATCCATCTTCCTGCCTCGGCCTCCCAGAATGCTAGGATTACAGGTGTGAGCCACCATGCCTGCTGATCAGCATTATTATTGATAACCCTGTGGTGAACAGGGCAGCCAGAGCAAAGAGCTGAGGTCTATAATCAAAGCCTGACCCTTGTGCTGTGACTCTTATCTAGAGACACAGAATGGATTCATAATTCTTCCATTTTTCCCCTTTCCTCATCTCAGGACTGGCTGTTGAAGAAAATTAGGTGATATGTGGCCACACAAGGTCTATTTTTTTACTGTATACTTGACAGCACCCCGTGAATCTTTCATTGTCAACTTCACAGTTGACACAATATTAAATAGAAATATTGAGGACAGGCACAGTGGCTTTATGCCTGTATGCCTGGCCCTTAGGGAGGCCCATGTAAGAAGACTGCTTGGGGCCAGGAATTTGAGACCCGCCTAGGAAACATAGCAAGACCTCATCTCTACAAAAAAATAAGAAAAATTGATTGGGCACGATAGCATCTGTAGTTCTGCCTACTTGGGAGGCTGAGATAGGAGGATCACATGAAGCCCAACTGCAGTGAGTTGTGATTGTGCCACTGCACTCTAACCCAGGTAACAGAGCCAGACTGTCTCAAAAATAAAAAAGGAAGACAGAGTAGCTGCAGTAGCAGGAATAGAGTCTTTGGAATCTGTACTGGGACAGGGACAGATTAGTACAGATCTAGAAAGGAAGGAGGCAGTCAGGACAAAAACAAAAAAGGGCCAAAATCAGAGTAAGAAATGATCAGAGTGACGGAGTGGACAAAATCCCCAGAATAAAAGAACTGAGGGGATGGATTTCCAAGGCCTGAAGCAGCCTGATGAGAAAATTGTCCAGTCACAGGGTCTTTGTATTCACTTATTTAATAATAATAGTCAGGAAGAAACAATCTCAGCTGTAGAACAAGTAGTTAGTTTCGTAAAATTTCTCTCTCCAGGGGGCGGTGCCTGTGGCTCAGTGGGTAGGGCTCTGGCCCCACATACCAAGGGTAAAACAGCTAAAATAGCTGTGGCAACTGCAACAAAAATAGCTGGGCATTGTGGCAGGTGCCTGTAGTCCCAGCCACTTCAGAGGCTGAGGCAAAAGAATTGCTTAAGCCCAAGAGTTGGAGGTTGCTGTGAGCTGTGATGCCACAGCTCTCTACCAAGGGCTACAGTAGCCCTTTGTTTTCTGTCTCCAAAAAAAAAAAAAAAAAAAAAAAATCTATCTCTCCAATAAAGTGCATTTCCCCCTCTGACAGTTGTGTGCATCTGAACTCATTCCTTCTCACTCAGAAGCCCTGTCTTTATAATTTCCAGGTTGGCTGGCAGTCATCTTAGTACCCGCAAATGTGGAATTTCTGTTCTCAGGAGTCATCACTTGCAGTGTGAAACTCACTGAATGAAACAGAATGGAAACCAAGGCTCCAAGATTATCAGATTAATTTGCCTAAAACCTCTAGGTAATTAGTCTAAAATATTTATCAAATCTGCAGCATTTCAAAAGGACTTAGCAGATACACCCTTTTATTTTTATAGCTTTTGTCTATATAACCTTTAATTGTTAGTCAACTAATACTCCTCATGCCTATTCATTTCTTTAAGAGATACTGACATTTTAACAGGAGGACTATGGAAGTTAGACCAAAGCATCAAAATCATATTGAGCTCTGTTATATTTTTCAAGTAATCTAATTTGTAAAGGAATATTGGCTTAAGAAGCACAAAAAATGATACACAAAGTATCTGTATGAATTATATTTATTGCTAAAAACTTTAATATTTTAAAAAAATGCTTGAAAAGTAAATAACATAGAAAAAGACATCCATAAAGGTAGGAAGCAATTTCATCATTTACAAAGTGCTGCAAATTTGATAAATTTATGTTGCTTATAGTAACTTTGAAGTACTCTTGGATAAATATGCATCCTTGAAATACCCGAAGCATGACAAAAAAAGGACACCTACACAGATATAAAAACACCGAAAAGGGAATTGAGCTTTTGGCAAATTGGTCATTATGTGAACTGAACTTCAAGGAAACACGTTTTCTGTGAATTGGTTTTAAAAGATTTAGCTTTAGGTGAACTAGTTTCAGCCCCACTGACTGGAACTAAATCCAAGTGTTCTGCTCCCTCCAGCTACCCCAAATGCTGGGATTTTGTAGTAGTTGATGTCATCTGGGATCCCTCTGAGGGGTACCAGGTCTGGAGTAGTGAGCTACTTACTGCTAGGGAACCAAATGTAAGCTCTTCACTCTTTCATGCCCTACACAATGGTGTCAGATTTGAGGTGAGCCAGGTGCTTACCATAGTATCCTATCTCTTTGTCTAGATAAAGAGGTAGAAACTCTGGACCTTTTTTTTTTTTTTTTTGAGACAGTCTCACTATGTCTTGGTAGAGTGCTGTGGCGTAACAACTCACAGCAACCTCAAACTCTTAGGTTTAAGCAATTCTCCTGCCTCAGCCTCCTGAATAACTGGGACTACAGGCACCCACCACAACGCCCAGCTACTTTTTTTGTTGTTGTTGCAGTTGTCATTGTTTTAGCTGGTCCAAGCTGGGTTCGAACCTGCCACTCTCTGTGTATGTGGCTGGTGCCCGCTGACTGAGCTATAGGCACTGCCTGGACCTTATTACCGAGTTGTTTCTTGGTGTTCTTCTAAGAACTAGGAGAGCTCCTCATCTCTCTGCCAGGAATGGGGACCAGCTGTGGATGAGCCTGCTGCCTATACTGTCTGTTTGCCAGGAACTCACATAGGCCTGAGAGGCTAGGTGGGTGCCTGTATTTGGTTTATCTTCTTCTCAGCTGGGAGAAGTAGTAAGTGGGTATGGAACTTACTGGGTAGGATGTTTAGGAAGCTTCAGGCTGGCCACATTCCCAAGTTTAGGTGCACTGAGCCCTAGAGTCCTGTGTATGCACACAAGCGCATTCAAAAACACACACGCACGCTCTCTCTCTCTCACTTTCTTTTCAGGTCACTCTTACACTTGGTTCTCTAGCAGTAGTTCAACGCTGCCACCTCTAAGAGAGATCCCATGTTATATCAACCCAAACTGTAAAACTCTGGAACTTGGGGTAGCTGGAGGGAGCAAAACACTCTGATTTAGTTCTAGTCAGTTTGGCTGAAACCAGTTCACCTAAAGGTAGGTCATTTCCTCCTGTAATCTAAAACATTGCTTGACTTATGCACAAACATACACTGAAGATATAGACCAGAATCAGATGTTCAGAAAGTATTGGATTGGCCTGTGTGTGCCTGAGCACAGGCTGCATACAAAGAAAGAACTCCAGTCACCCCACCCTGGCAATTAGACAGTTCCTTCTCTGGAATCCATTTGGAATGTCATGATCTTTGGGTCTCTGGACCTTGGGGCCCTCGCCAGAGAACTCTTCTGCCAGGCCTGTAGAGTACATCTTTTGCCTCTGCTGGCCTCAGGGGGCCCACTGGCCAGAGAAGTTTGTCAGTGGTTGTGACGGCAGCAGCTGTGACTGTAGTTCAGATATAGTTGGCAGGAGGCTGTCGGGCATTGAGCCGCTGCATGTGGCAGCCATGGCAGAGCAAATGCCCATCCAGAGGGAAGCAGCAGCAGCCTTCTTCATCACTCAGCTGCATCCGGCAGTCCTAGGGAAGAAGACACCTACTTCACCTCAGCCCAGGCACCTTGGACATTGAGGACATCTTGGGAGTCTGCCCTGCTCAATACCAGACTCCTAATAACTGGAAGAAAAGGTTGTGGGGGAGGGAGGGATGGAAGGGATGGACAAGAATCCTGAAAAAATATCTCAGCTGGACACCAGGTGTCGCTGCTGCAGTAGAAATAAGGAGACAAGCTGTATTTCCAGCCGTTACCAGGAATCCCTACTTTCTTTAGTCTTGACTCTGGGGAGGTCAGATTCAGAAAGGACTAAACTACCAGGACCAGAGAGAGTGGAGGAAAAGAAAGAGACTGGAGAGAGGTCATAGCACCTTTCTGGTTTCCCACGCCCTATACCTCTGCCATAAACACCTGGCTGTTCTAGGACTGCATTCCTCCCCTTTCCCTGGTTCTATTCCTTTTCTAGCAGCTCTATACCCCAGTACTCACCTCACAGTGGTAGCACTCAAAGTGGTAATCCCGGTCCATGGATATTACCCTCACGATGTCCTCACAGCCCTGAAACATGCATACCCCCATGGGGATGAGAGAAGCACAATGCCCCCAAATTCCATCCTCCCTCAATACATGAACCCTCTGGCCCCTAGGGGAAGATCACACAAAATCTCCAGAGCTCTGGAGATCATCTGATCATCTGTAGCTTTGAGATGCCTTTGCAAATCAGAACTCTCCTCATGTTCTGTCTTGGGCTGCCCCAGGAGGCATGTCCCACATGGAACACTCCCTCTAAGGGATCCCATAGATCCTTCACTCACCAGAAGCAGAGAGAAAGGAAAAGGGCAGAAGGCAAAAAAAAAGTAGGCTAGGCTGGGGGATAGGAGATCCAATAGGGTCTCCTTCCTCATTGGCTTTTAGCTTCTCTCCTCAGGCATACCCTCTGTACACACAACTTAAATCATTTCTGACTCCTTCCTACCAACCCTGAGGATTCTCCCCACCTTCTTCCAGGCCCTATATCTGAAATCTAGTGAGCTTGACCTCAAAGAAAGTCTCCTCCTCTAGACTGGGACAGCAGAGATAGAGCCTGGGCCCAGTGAGGCTGTCAAACATGTCCAGGCCCGGATGTTAGGGTCAGGGTAGTGACCCCAAGAGCAGAGTCACACGGGAATCTTTGCAGAGTACATTCCTCAGCACTACCACTTCCCACAGGAGGCCAAGCAGCATGTCTCTATCCCTTCCCCAGAGGCAGTGGCACTGGTAGCTCTGCATACTACCCAGACATACTGACCTCTGAAGGGAGGATGGGTTGACCACAGGCTGCACACTTAGGGGCATAATTTCTGAAAGACAGAGGGAAGAGATAAGTTGAGGTTGGAGAATCCATAGGCCCAGTTCCATACCACATTCCAAAGGAAGGACTCACTTGTGGTAGTCGGTAACACAGTACACTTGGTTGGAGAAGTCCACTGTGAAGGGGATGCCATCTAGGCACTTGTTGCAAACAATGCATCGAAAGCAGCCTGGGTGATAGGACTTCCCCATTGCCTGTAGGATCTGGCTCAGGGTGGGAAGAGACTCAGTTACCCTCCAGTTGCAGCTCTCCAGCTACCCATTATGTTCCCTGCTACTCCCATTAACCTCATCCAACCCCCTGTAAAACTATTAGAATAATACTATATAATTTGAGAAAACCAAAGTCTTAAAATGGAGGCAGAAACCATGAAAAAGGCCTTTAGACAACATTCATGCCAATGGTTTTCAATCCTGGCTACATATTAGTATCACCTAGGGAGTTTTTTTTTTTTTTTTGAGGCAGAGTCTTGCTATGTCACCCTGGTTAGAGTGCCATGGTGTCACAGCTCACAGAAACCTCAAACTCTTGGGCCTAAGCAATTCTCTTGCCTCAGCCTCCCAAGTAGCTGGGACTACAGGCGCCTGCCACAACACCTGGCTATTTTTTATTGTCATTGTTGTTGCAGTTGTCATTGTTGTTTTAGCTGGCCCGGGCCGAGTTTGAACCTGCTGGCCTTGGTGTATGTGGCCAGTGCCCTACCCACTGAGCTACGGACGCCGCCATCTAGGGAGCTTTTAAAAAACATTAATGCCTTTGTAGTCCCAGCTACTTGGGACACCACTGCACTCTACCCAGGGCAACAGCTTGAGACTCTGTCTCAAAAAACAAAACAAAACAAAACATTAATGCCTGGGTCCCACCCAAGACCTATTATCACAATCTCTGGTGCTTTCCTGGTGATCTGTTACGCTGCCAGGATTGAGAATCACAGGTTTAATCAAATCCCTCTTTTTTATAAGAAAGAAAATTGAGCTCTAACCAGTACCAGAAAGGGGATTAAGACCCAGAACCCCACACTCCTAGCCCAGGCTAGAGGGCCTACAGAATTTAGGAGGGGCTGGGTCATAGAAGTCCAGGCTTAGGAGCCCACTCTTGATCCCAAAGGCAGAGGGAAGCCACTGTCAATAGTTCTTCTGGGGAAGAATAGGATTAAAATGATGATTCATCTGGTGATAGGTTCTTTTCCCTGACCTTCTATCAGTGTCCATTATTCCACTCCTCGGACTCTAATTCCACCCCTCAGCTTCAATCTCTCAGAGAGTCTCAGCCAAAGCCACTTTTGTTACCTTCTCCAAAATCAAGTGACCACAGACACAGCACTTCTCAGCTGCCTCCTGAAACCCTGAAAACTAGGGAGAAAGGAAAGACATAGGGAGGATGATATTAAGCTGAGAATGATGGATAGAACCCCAACGGGCCACCAAGAAAGGGGGTCCCAATGTGGGTGCCAACTCCAGGTCTAGGGGACCCCTCACTTACCAGATAATCTTCCTCACAGTACACAGAGCCATTAACGCTGTAGAAAGCTTTGCAACGCAAAGTTCGCCCTAGAAGCAACAGAGAAGGGGCTGGAATTTATCCCACAGCCCAGGCACATGACTTCTTCTATTCTGGGGGTCACTGCTCCCCAATGTTGCAAGATATATTTAAACCTGAACTTTAATGATTTTCCTCCTAATTGCTGTCTATCCACCCTCCCCACACTAAAATGCCACCTAATGCAATTCCAATTTGCTTTGGCCTTTTTCCAGCCAACTTCCCCTTTCCTCTGCTCACTGCTCTTCTAGTTCCTGCCTCCTTAACAGTTTAGAAACACTGGCTTAGAAACTCATGAGATGCAGGGGAGGAAAGAGAGAAAGAGAGACATAGCCAGAAAGGGCCTATAAACAGGACAGATAGACAGACAGATGACCTTAAAGAGAACTAGGCAGAAACTGGGGGAGTGAGAAAAAAGCTAAGAGTGCTAGAGTCAGGCAGGCAGAGATAGATTAAAGGTTTAGCAAAGGAATCAGAATGGGTAAGCAGTGGGGAGAGGTAATGAGGGAGGTAAGGGGGGGGAGTTAAGGCCGTGAGCACCCCCTTCAAGCATGAGCACCCCCCCCAAAGCGGGCCTCCTGAGCTAACAGCAGCAGGCATTCCTGAAGCATGATGTCATCAGCTTGGCATGGCCTGGTGGCCTGCACTCTAGGGAGGTGGCTGAACTCTGACCAGCCAAGAGAAAACCCCCCTCTCTACCTCCCAAAGCTCCCCCCTTCTCCAGCCCACCCCCCACCCTTCCCACATTCCAGTCTTTCACTATCACCCTGGGCAACTGGGCTGCCCAAGACCAAGCCCCACCAAGGAGAGGCTGGAGGGCTGGGCGGGAGTCCAGGCTGGGCAAGCAGGGAGGCATAAGAAAGAGGGAGGAACAGAGAGGAAAGAGTTCTAAACAGAGGAAGGGAAGATGGTCTCCAAAAAGCAGATCTACCCCAGGGGAAGGAGAGCCAGGTAGAGCAGGGAGGGGAAACAAGAGAGAAGGTGGGCCTCCAGATACTTGTGGGGACCCAACAGATGTTCTGTGAGCAAGTGAAGAGACAGATCTCCTCCTGTTCCCCACATCACTTTTAAGTGTGTATGGGGGGTGCTTACGTGGCACCGCTGCACTCACCACAGGAGCAGCAGACAAAGCACTGGGTGTGGTAAAGGCTGTCCAGGGCCTGGCAGGCATTGCTTTGCCCATAGATGCCTTTGTTGCACTTGATACAGGTGCCTGAGAAAAGAGAAAGATTGTCGGTGTCACACTCTACTCCCCTAGCTCAAATCAGGGATTCCCAAGCTTTTCTGATTGCTCCTTTCTGAGGTACCAGAGGACAAAGCCTCCTTCTGAGGAGAGATGATAACAAGCAATGGGATGCAGCAAGATCTTGCAGCACAGTACCCACTACTAAAGAAAATTGAAGAAAGTAAAAAATATGGTCCCTTGGTTTTCTTCAGATGCCTTGGTTTTCTTAGGGAGAAAAGACTGTAAGAGCAAGATATGATCCCTGTCGCAGCATGTAGGACAAATGGTCAGAGATGCTGATCCACAGAAGCTCAGCAGCAGATAAAAAAACTTCCTAGAATTCTGAGTACTTTGGGAGGCCAAGGTGGGCGGATTGCCTAAGCTCACGAGTTCAAGACCAGCCTGAGCTAGAGGGAGATCCCACCTCTAGAAATAGCTGGGTGTTGTGGCAGGCGCCTGAAATCCCAGCTACTTGGGAGTCTGAGGCAAGAGAATTGCTTGAGCCCAAGAGTCAGAGGTTTCTGTGAGCTGTGATACCAGAGCACTCTACTGGGGACAACAAATTGAGACTCTGTCTCAAAAAAACAAAACAAAGAAAAAAAAACTTCTTAGAGTAAGAAAGCCAGGCCCAGAAAACCTCTCTGGGACTTCAGTTTTCCTATCAGTAAAACAAGCTACTGTTCAGCTATAACATGATTTCTCTCTGCTGCAGGCTTCCAAGGATGTAGAGAAGAATCTGGCTCAGCAGAGGGTCCTGTGCAGTTGGGACCATGTGAGCATGACTCCTGCAGGGAGGTGGCTGCTAAAGATGTAGGGTGTGTTCCAGGAATCAGAGTTGCATGGGGGGGGGGGTGGGAACAGGGCATCAGAACCCCTAAACCCTCTATCATGTGAGGGACACAAAACTGAACTGCTCCTTCCCAACACATACCATCCTCCCACCCCCCACTAAGATACATACACCTGGGTCTGGCACCAGCCTTTCTTGGGTGTGTTCTTCCTCCCTCCACTCCCCAATTCCAGGCCTATGAGTGAGGGCTAGGGCCTGTCTTTGGGGAGCAGATCCCAACGGGCCCGCCCCACCTCTTCCCCTCGGCAGGCTGCCACACTCCCTGCCTGTTGGGGCCCATCCCAGGCTTTGCCCAGGGGCTTGGGAGCCTGTGCAGCAGCTGCAGCAACTGATGGGCCCAGGCCTGTCCTGCTCCCACCCTCTGGCAGCTGGGCAAGGCTGAAGCCAAAGAAGAGGGCCCCTAGTAGGGGCAGGAGTAGGAGAGTACAGTCAGGCTAGGCCTGGGGGTAGAAGGCATTTGTAGGGGTGCTGTCAAGGGATGCAACTGGGGGTCCTGGCAGAGCCATTCTTGGAGAAACCTTGGACATTATGAGAAGACTCAGAGGAAACTGCTTAGGCATGTCTGCTTCACCTCCAACCCAGCATATTCACAACAATGTTCTTTCTGCCATTTTGTTGCACTCTCTGAGTTATTTTCTTCCTTTTGGCTTGGATGGTTCAACCTAAGATTCCCAACCACACCTCCTGGGCCTCAAAAGGAAACTGCTAACTGGGCCCTGTCACTCAGTCTCCCTTGATTAAAGTGGTTTAGCATCATATGCTCTGGGCTTTCATCTCTCAGGGTGGGTTTGGGGGTGGGGAAACAGAATGGGGAGGAATTGGGGTTGAACTATGCAGGGTCCTTCCAGCCTGCTACCTAAACCTGAACCTCCTCCCCAATCATCCCTCTCTGGCTATGAATGTGAATGTCAATAGGACCTCTCCTATTCACATATCTAGCCATAGAGTTCTACAGCATGGGGTCCAGGGCAGGGACATTGGTACTGAGAAAATGGGAAGGAGATGCTTGGAAAACTGAACAGGCCCAAAGCCCTGGGGGGTTACCTTGCCACTTCTTCTCAGTCCCAGTCATAACAGTATTTCTTTATATAGTAAACATGCCTATGAGTTTCAGCGAAAAGAGCGTTCAAAACCTCAATAGCGCTATAACTGAAAGGTATAATCAATAATTTCTTGAATAGAGTGGGGCAGGGAAACATTGACCAGGTTACCTTAACAGTAGCAAGAAGGGGCTACTTCTACCCTGAATTCTGAGCAAGTATTGCCAGAACTAAAGGCCAAGTTATTTGGGGTAGTTACCATCCATCCAGGAGTGATGGTGTTCCAATGGTCATGGCTTTTGCCCTAACTTCCGGAGGATGGGGAGAACAGAGGTTGGTACTACCCGGTCTCTGCCCAAATGCTCAGGCATGTACCTAGTGAGCGTGAGCAAAGACTGGGACAGCAGTTGAGTCCCTGATTTCCATCCCTGGACGTTCCATCCTCCCCCCCAACTCCATTACCCCGACAGCGGCCACTGCACCGCGCACACTGGGAAGCACCCTTCCACCCCTGTACTCCACCCCTCGGTAGCGCGGCTGAGGCCGGCCCCGCCCGCGGGCACCTGGAGCGCCTGGGCAGGAGTCGGCACGCACGCGGCCCGCCTGCCCCGCCCCCCCACCCGCGCATTCCCCGAATTCCTGCGGGCGGAGCCTAAGCCCGGGTGGGGAGCGGCGCGCACAATCTTGCAGGGACACTGCCGTGAAGGGGGGAACAAATGGGGGGATACCCTCACTGCTCCACTTGGTTCCTTCCCTACGAGGCTTCGTCTGCAGAAAAGCGAGACTCAATTGCTCGAGAAACTGGAACTCACGAGACAATCGGGGGGTGGGGGTGTTGAAGTTACCAGGAATGAAGAGCCCGGGTTCATTTCAAACCCATTAGGAAGGAGAGAAAGCTCTGTAGTCCGCCCCCATCCCATCCCTCTTGTTTCTTTTCTAGTCCCGCATCTCCGTCTTGGACCCCGGCACTTTGGCCGTCGGGGTGTGTTGAACCGAATGCAATGACGGGTCCTTTCCCGTCCCTGAACAGTTCTCACTCACCGAAGTAGTCCTCTCTGGCCTCTGGCTCCCGTATCCGGGCCCGGGCAGCCTCCGGAACGAAAGGACCTGGCGGCTCCTCAAGACCCGATGGCTCAATCCCCAAGGGTTCCCCGCGGACGCCGGCTTCTCGCCCACCGGTGCCCACGGTCAGGCGCAGTAATGCTGTTAGCTCATCCTGGTATCGGGCGCCCGCGGCGCAGTCCCCGTAGCCGGTCACCGAGTGTCGTCCGGGTTGCGCCCCCCGTCTTTCCAGAGGCCCAGCCGCTCCCCCTCCAGCCCCGGCTAGAGCTCCAGGACTGCCCAGGGCTGGGGGATACGAATGGCGACTTTCCTGACAGCCGAACCCCGAGGGCCGATGAGCGCACAGTCGGTCCAGGGCGGCATGGAGCTCGGGGTAGGCGGACGGGACCCCTCCGGGGGAATAGCCTGCCGGTACCCCAGCCAGGGGTGGGCCAAACAGACACGGTCCCGCGGGCAAGGGGCTCCCGTGGCGCTGGTCGTAGCCCATGCTGATGCCGCTGGTACGATTGCTGCAGGGCCGGCTACCTCCGGCTCCACCAGCCCCTGCCCCGTCCAGTAGCAGGCTGCCCCGGGGGCTGGACGGCTTGCTTGCGTCGCTGGCTGAGCTACTGGCGAAGCTGGAGCGGGGACTTAAGGCCGGGACCGTGGTCTCCAGCCGAAAATCGGGGGGCAATGACTGAGGTAGAGGCAGGGCCCGGGTGGGCGGCGGAACCCCGGGAAAGGACCCTTCGTAGCGCTGCGCCTCAAAGGAGCCGCGCGGATTCCGCTCAGCGTCCAGGGAGCCTTGCTCCCGGGCCGGCTCCAGTGGCTCATCCCCGGGTCCCCCAGTTGCTCCTCGGGGCCCTGATTTTCTAGGTCCCCCCAACCCACTCAGGCGCCCCTTGCCCGGCCCGGGGGTCCCAGAACGGCTAGATTCACCCTTTCTGCGGCCGAACTTCTCCAGCAGTCGACTGGCTTTTTCCCCTAACCGCTCCATATCCTCGGGCCTGCGGCCTCCAGCCCCCTCCCCGCTCGGCACCCGGCAGCGTCTCGGCCGCTTCTCTTTCCCTGCGGCTGGACTCCTGTTCCCCAGGGGCACAGGGTAGGCACAGAGGCTTAGCGGGCGGCTCGGATGCCCGGCGCCAGGAATCCCACAGCATCCCCCAGCGGGAGAGGCTGCGTCCCCCCGCGCATCTGGGATTAAGCGGGTCTAGAAGAGCCTGCAGCCGTGGCTGTCCCGTCCGCAGGTCTATGTGTTCACGCGTCGACTCTCCAGACAGTCCCACTCTCCCCGGCCCCCGCCCCCCTCGCTCTCACGCTTGCCTCAGACCGAACTTCTCTCCCAAACTTTTGTCTGCCTGGCCGGATCTACTTTCCTGGAGGGGCGGAGCGCGGTGTGGAAGAGAGCGACTGGGGTGTCTGCGCAGGGATCTTTGGTGTGTCCGTGTTGTGGGGGGAGGGGTCACCAGTGCTAACTGCTCTGGAGGTGGAGATCCGCTAACTGGACGTGAGAGGAGGGCAAGGGGCAGTTGGGCAGCTGGCAGTAAGACACGCAAGAATTGTAACAGGCAAACATGGGGAGAAAGGGGGGGAACTCTTTGCAGTTGGAATGCGCGGAGGAGCACGGTGGAATGTCACGATCAAGGACTGGGCGACCCGAGGCATGTTCTGCGCAATCACCGTGACTTTGTTCCTACTGTGGAGACTGTGGGAGATGGAGAGAGACTGGTGAAAAAGTGGTGAGGTAGGGAAAAACCCATAAAGAGGAAGACAGAAGGAAGAAAGGCAGGTTCGTAAAGAAGTTCAGAGACACGTACGTAAAGGTAGCGATGAAAGGGCAAGGAAGCCCACAGAGAGGTGGAAGACAGGTAGGGAAAGCGAGGGAGAACCATAGCAAAGGAGAGTGTGGGTGGTGCAGAGACCAAAGGACACATATAGACAGTGGAAACTGAAAGTTTGTCCGGAGAGCATATAAGCATATAGACTGAAAAGGAAAGACACCACTTTCTGGACCCAAAGTTTTGTGATGGTGGAGAGGGAGGGTAAGAGGAAGGGAGATATTGTATGTTAGTAAAAGCAGTGAAAAAGAGTGAGGTAAAGGTTTGGGACTAATCTCTACTTTTACAGGGAGATATGTAACAGCAGCGAAAAAGAATGAGAAAAAGGTTTGGAACTAACTTCTACCTTAAGGGTAGGACTGATAGGATAGACAGACACCCCCTGGTGTTGGGAAATGAGTTAGCAAATATAATACTTCAGGTAACTAAGGGGATTGAAGGCTTGGTTTCAGGGCTAGCGAATACCTTCCCCTGTTGGTTGGCCCACAGAGGATTGATGATAAAGTACTAACTTAAGAGGAAGAAATATCATTGAGAGGAACGTGAAATATTATTATAGCAAGTGAAAATGGTAAAGCTGTGGCTCGGCGGCTATAGCTCAAGCAGCTAAGGCGCCAGCCACATACACCAGAGCTGGCAGGTTCGAATCCAGCCTGGGCCTGGCAAACAATGACAACCACCACCAAAAAATAACCAGGCATTGTGGCAGGCGCCTGTAGTCCCAGCTACTTGGGAGGCTGAGGCAAGAGAATCGCTTAAGCCCAGGAGTTGGAGGTTGCTGTGAGCTGTGACACAATGGCACTCTACCAAGGGCGACAGCTTGAGGCTCTGTCTCAAAAAAATAAAAATAAATAAATAAAAATAAAAAAGAAATAAAAAAGAAAATAGTAAAGCTGTAAAAGGAAGAGAAACTGATATTGACCATTATAGAATGATCAAGAATAAGGAAAAGAGCCTGGGCACGTGACTCAGGCCTAAAATCCTAGCACTCTGGGAGGCCAAAGCAGGATTGCTTGAGCTCAGGAGTTGAAGACTAGCCTAAGCAAGAGTGAGACCGCATCTCTACTAAAAATAGGAAAACTAGCCAGGTGTTTTCTTTTGTTTGTTTTTTGTGTGTGTGCTTTTTGGCCGAGGCT
Organism: Loris lydekkerianus; assembly: GCA_963574355.1. NCBI lineage: Eukaryota > Metazoa > Chordata > Mammalia > Primates > Lorisidae > Loris > Loris lydekkerianus. Next base: position 39,403 of record CAUYPK010102600.1, read on the forward strand.
GTGTTTGAACCCACCACCTCCTGCATATGAGACTGGCGCCCTATCCCTTATGAGCCACAGGCGCCACCCAACTAGCCAGGTGTTGAGGGGGCACCTGTAGCTACTGAGGAGGCTGAGGGAGGAGCCCAGGAGTTTGAAGTTGCTGTGAGCTAGGCTGAGGCCATGGTACTCTACTCAGGGCAACAGAATGAGACTCTGTCTCAAAAACAACAAAAAAAAAAAAAACTGGCTGAAGCTAAACATACCTAATTAAATATCAGCCAACTGATTTTTTTTTTTTTTTTTTGCCCAGACTAGCCCTTCAGGGGCAAGAGGTGTAGGAAGTAGAATGGAGAAGGAAAGTGACTCCTTTGTATTTATTTAGATGGTAAAAGAAAATGAAAATTATATGCAAATAAGGTCTGGCAAGGTGAATCATGCCTGTAATCCTAGTACTTTGGGAGACGGAGGAGGGTGGATAGCCTGAGAGTTCCAGACCAGTCTGAGCAAGAACAAGACCCCATCTCTATAAAACAACCAGGCCTCCTGCAGTCCCAGCTACTTGGGGGAGGCTGTGGCAAGAGCATCTCTTGAGTCCAAGAATTTTAGGTTGCTGTGAGCTATGATGCAATAGCACTTTACCCAGGGCAACAAAGTGAGACTCTGTCTCAAAAAAAAAATTATATGCAAATAAATTATTTATATTATTTTCATCTCAACATTTTTGAATAGTTTTTTGTTGTTTTTTTTTTTTTTTTTTTTGGCAGTTTTTGGCCAGGGCTGGGTTTGAACCCACCACCTCTGGCATATGGGACTGGTGCCCTACTCCTTTGAGCCACAGGTGCTACCCCATTTTTGAATGCCTTTTAGTCTTAGTGTAGCTTTAGGAAATGGGGAAGGAAAGGAGATTAATATCTTTTGGAAAATGAAGGTTTGGCACAAACTATTTGGCTTCTTTGTCCACCTGCATTGTCTCCTTGTCCTTCTCTCTCCTAAGAATCAGCCTCTCTGATGGCCTAGTCAAGCCTACAGCTTTTCTTTCTTTTCTTTTTTTTTTTTTTTTTGAGACGGAGTCTTCCTATGTTGCTCTCAGTAGAGTGCTTTGCCATCACAGCTCACAGCAACCTCAAACTTTTGGGCTTAAGTGATCCTCTTGCCTCAGCCTCCCAAGTAGCTGGGACAAGCACACACTACAACGCCTAGTTATTTTTTGTTGTTGTTGCAGTTATCATTGTTTAGCAGGCCCTGGCCAGGTTCGAAACCCACCTGCCTTGGTGTATGTGGCCGGTGCCCTAACCACTGGGCAATGGGCACCAAGCCAAGCCTACAGCTTTTCTCTGATCTTGAGGAGAGTTTATTATCCTAGTGGAAGCAGGGAGAACTGAAAGCACTCATAACAGAGGGACCTGTCAGGTTGCAATTAGAATCTACTATGACCAGCATCTTCAGAATTAACCATAATACCTTCCCTTCTTCCCTGTTACCAGATGGGAAAAGAACCTAGATTCTGTCTTTCCATTACTCACATCCAGAATATCCACACAGCCCCTAATATTTGGAAACTTTGACTCTTTGGAGTGAGGATGAGAGAGTAAATCTTGAGAAAAGTTAAGAAGTCATTAAAGGAAGCCCATCCAAGAATCAGTGATTGATAATAAGTGACCCAGTTGGAACGAAGAGCCTGTGTTTTTAGGCCATAACAGGAAGTAGGGAAGAATGAAGGGGAGGAGGTGTACAGTGACAGGGCATACTCCAGCAGTGCTCACAACCCAAGGTAGCCACTCCACAATCTGAACTGTAGCTGGGAGCTCCACAGGCCCTCTTCATCCCCAATACTTTTAACAGATGACTGACTAATCCATATCTCTAGCCCAGATTTTCTTGGACCTAAAAACTCAGCTGACTACCAGCATCTCCAGTTGGTTAGCTTAGAGGCACCCAACACTCTAAACTGATCTCATATTCTCTGCCTCCTGAAAATGGCTCTTCTAGCATTCCCCATGTAAATGGTATCACTAACCACTTAACTGCTTAAACCAGAAACTTGAGTGCATCAACCCTCTGTCCTTCTCCCTTAACCTTAAATCCAACCAAGTCCTATCAATCAGCAAGTTCTGTCAATTCTCCTTCCTAATTATCTTTCAAATCTGTTCCTCCCCCTGCCCCATCATCACAATATATGTCTTTTCTCTCCTAAACCAATGCAAAAGTCTCCCAGCCATTGCTTACTTCCTTCAATACATCTTAAAACCTGAGGCTGTGATTCTTCTAATACAGCTGCTTCTCAAATTATGATGGGGTTACATCTGGATAAAGTTTATCCTATAAACTCATCATAAGTTGAAAATAGGGTAAGGTGAAAGTGCATTTCCAACTTAGAATATTTTTATTTTATCATTTTTTTTTTGAGACAGAGTCTTACTATGTCACCCTCAGTAGTACTGTGGTGGCAAAGCTCACAACAACCTCAAACTCTTGGGCTTAAGCGATTCTCTTGCCTCAGCCTCCCAATTAGCTGGGACTACAGGCACCTGCTACAACACACGGCTATTTTGTTGTTGTTTTTGTCATTGTTGCTTAGCAGGCGTGGGCTAGGTTCGAACCTGCCAGCCCCAGTGTATGTGCCTGTTGCCTTAACCCCTGAGCTACGGACGCCAAGCCAGCTTAGAATATTTTTAATTTACAATGAATTTATCTGGATGTAACCTAATAGTAAAACAAGGAGTATACTGGGTGCACATCACTTTTGCACCATCATAAAGTTGAGAAATCATTAAGTTGAACCATCCTGAGTGGAGACTGTCCAATATCCACAAAACTGATCATTTCATTTCCAAGCTTAAAACCTTTCAATGATTTCTCACTGCTCTTGCGCTAAAGTCTATTTTATAAGATGTTTTAGCACGTCTCTACCTATCCAGCCTCTCCTCTCAGCATTATCCCTTCCCCAAACTGGCCTGCAGTCGAATCAGACCTTGGCTATAATCTCTTGCCTCTGGACTTTTGTATCTGCTATTTCCTGTGTTTGGAACACTTTCAGCCTCTCCCTTCTCCTGGTTAAAATTCCTCCCATCTTAGGTATCAGTTTAAACATTTCTTCCTCTGAGAAGCCTTTTGAGACTGCAAGAGTAGGTTAGGTACCCTTGCTGTATGCTGCCATAGCACCCTGAATGGCCCCATAATCACCCTTCCCATCGTTCATTTCATTGCCTATTCAATTGCCTGGCTTCTTGACTAGCTAACAGAACCTCTGATCAGTATGTAACCTTTATCAACAGTGTATCCACAGCACCTAGCACAGTACCTCAACATTAGAAAGCAATCAATATTTGTTGCATGACTGCATAAATGAATATAAAGTCATTTTTACTTCTCAATCCACTCAAAATGTGCATATGAGTGCGCGCATGCAAGCACACGCACACAAAAACACACACCTCTTCCCTAAAATGCAGCCTGGATAAGAAATAGCTACAAAGAAGACTAAGACAAGACTAAGAAATAGCTACAAGGCTATATATTCACCTTGGTCACACAGTGTAAAAGAAGTTGCCAGTGAGATGTGAAAATTCCTTAAGCCTTAATTTGCTCATTTGTGAGATAGAAATAGTAAAATCTTCCTTATATAATTTAATAAAGAATAGCTATAATGTTCAGATCCCAGTTTCCCAACAGTGAACCCAGGTTCTCTCGCTCAGAGCAATCAATCCAGAGATTGAAACTGACCACCAGGTGGCAGTATTTCCCTGGACTGGTCCGGTTCTGCTTCCTCTGCAGAGCAAAACCAGTGGTCCTGGAGAAGCAAAAGGCACAACCTGGGCTGCTTCCCCACAGCTTTTAGCTGGAACTGGGCGGGAGCAGAAACAACTCAGAGACAGAGCATATGTTAAGAAGGCCTTATGTTTCTTAGACTCATCCTCCTTTTCTCATCTCAGGCTCTTCTGAGACACTGTTTTATGCTAAGTAATAAGCATTTTCTGGCTTTCCATTCACAGTGGGGGGAGTTTCTCCCCTTCTAAATAAATTATTTTATCCCACAGGAGCTTCCTTCTCGCTTCCACTTCCAATGGAGACTGTGTTAAGAAGAGAGGCAAAATTGCTTTCTCAGACAGCAGAGGATATCTCTTACTCTGGGAAGCCCCATGGCTGCCCATTTCTGGGATACTTGGAGCGGCAGAAGCCAAAGTTATTTGCTGCAACAGATTTCATTCATCCTTTTCCACCTTGATTTCAATGAAGGAGTTCAAGTCAGGACAACAGGTTTTGTGGGGTTGGTCAAAAGATGGGGACACAGGTGCATTCTCCTCACCTCCCTCATCTTCCTCTTCTTGGAAATTAGGATTGTAAAGTTCTGGTGGAAGGAGCTGGACTTCAGCAGAAGGTAGTCTGTCTGAGGGAGGCCCATACACACGGTTGGCTTTGGTACCATGCTTAGAGTTAGCATCCAGGTGGTAGCAGAGCTCTGTGAGGCGCTGGGCCCGAAATCGGGGAGGGCGGGCCACCCAAACACCTGGCTCGTTAAGGCTGTCCTCTTCATCTGACATCAGCTCTTCTGTCACATCCTTCCACAGGTGTTGGTCCTCAGGTCCAAAATGCCTCATGATGCTGGATCGGTTGGCAAAAAGCTAAGGGAGCAAGCCAGGACAGAAATTAGGAAGAGAAACAGACTATGAATTAGAGTTGGAGAAAGGGTTTGAGAGAAGAAGGCCATGTAAGATCTGTGCCTAAGAGAACTTAGTCCCTAAGTCATATCTTAGAATTGGCTCATCCTTCTCCCCTATCTGCTTATATGCCTCACTCTCAACCCCATTTGCAGATGCCATGTCATCTGGCCCTTCCCACTGTGACTTATGAGGGTTTAGAGTTTAGCATCTTTTTTTTTTTTTTTTTTGAGGCAGAGTCTCACTGTTGCCCTGGGTAGACTGCCATGGCGTCACAACTCACAACAACCTCAAACTCTTGGGCTTAAGCGATTCTCTTGCCTCAGCCTCCCAAGTAGCTGGGACTACAGGTGCCTGCCACAATGCTCAGATATTTTTTTGTTGTAGTTGTTTGGCAGGCCCAGACCGGGTTTGAACCCACCAGCCCCAGTGAATGTGGCTGGCGCCCTAGCCACTGAGCTACAGGTGTGGAACCTAGAATTTAGCATCTTGAAAGAAGGCCTAGAAACCTACCCGATATCGGCGACTTCGAAGTTTCTTCTCCTCTTTTTCCTTCAGGCCTTTAAAGGGGTTCAGGGAGTTGCGGTACTCACGCCTCTTAGTAAGGAAGTATGCCACACAGGCTCCTGAGGGGAGCAGAGGAAGAAGCAAGAAGCAGGGTCCTCTAGAGCAGTGGTCTTCAGCCTGTTTTTCTGCCTTAACTCTACTGAATGGGATGTTGGGAACCACTATTTCAGGGGTGGCGAACACGCGGCTAGAGCAGCATGCGGCTCCCGACCAAAATGAATTTCGGCTCTTTGCCTCTTATCATTATTTTGTATACTGTGGCTCTTTGCCAAGTTTGGATTTTGTTATGCTGCTTCTGAGGAGGGACCTATGAGGAGCGATCTCCGAGCGCGTAGTCGAACTTGTTCGCCACCCCTGACATAGATCATAAATATATTTATGCATATGTGGGGTGCAATGTGTTGATTTTTTTTTATACAATCTGACGTGCTTACGTGCTTACATCAAACCAATCAACATAACTTTTGCCTCATTTACTTGATTATTATGTTAAGGCATTTATTTTCTACACTTGAAAGATTTGACTTGTCCCCTTGCAATATGCTCCATAGGTGTGGTCCCGCCGTTACCCTCCCTCTATCAAACCTCCCCTCTCCCCTCCCTTCCCACTCCATTTCTCTCCTTCATCCTGGGCTATAGTTGTGTTCTATTTTTGATAAGGAAGTGTGAGTAAATATAAGTTGGTTTCATAGAAGTACTGAGTACTTTGGATACTTTTTCCTCCATTCTCGAGATACTTTACTTGGGAGAATATGTTCCAGGTCCCTCCATGTAAACATGAAAGAGGTAAAGTCTCCATCTTCTATTAAGGCTGCATAGTATTCCATGACATATATATATGTCATAATTTATTATATACCATAACATACCATAATTTATATAATCCATAATTTATTAATCCAATTATGGGTTGATGGGCACTTAGGCTTCTTCCATGACTTGGCTATTAAGAATTGAGCTGCAATGAATAATCTGGTGCCAATATCTTTTTTGCAACGTGATTTTTGGTCTTTGGATATACTCCTAGTAGAGGAATTGCAGGATCCAACGGCAGGTCAATTTTTAGATCCCCGAGTGTTCTCCAAACTTCTTTCCAAAAGGAACGTATTAGTTTGCATTCCCACCAGCAGATGCAAATGTGTGAAGAATCAATAGATTATCAATCTGTGAAGAATCATAGCCATACAATTTGTGATCAAGTGGTTTTAAGGGGTTAGAAATTCTTAATCTCACACAACTTTATGGTTTGAAGATGTTCGTAAAACAGTGCATCTTATGTCGTGACATCCAGGAAGTGCTTACTGAGATCCCTGCCATTTTCATACAAATACACACATGCACACACACACTGTGAGAGGGGAGTGGAGGATTATGAAAATTCCCAGAAAAGGAAATTAAGCCGCCATTGGAAACCAGGGAATACTTCTAGAGAAATGTACCTAAATTGAGTCCTGACCAAAAAAAGATATAAATTAGCTAAGAGGTAATGAATGACAAAGTGTTTTAGGAAAAGAATATATAAAAATCTGCTGGACCGAAAATGGTCTTTTTGAAAAACTTTTAAAGCTCATTAAGAATGAACTTTAGAAGTTTTAGCATAGTTCACAGAGGAAAAAAAAAAAAACCTGATACTTATTGAGTATCTTCTTGGTTCAGACAGAGTTCTTGGTGCTTTAGAGTTTTTTCAGCATTCACGTGTCCCAAAATATCCACCCTCTGCATACACCCGCCTAATACTTTAATAAAGCAGCTATATGATATTAGTCATTCTGATCCAGTTGATTTGATTAAATTCAATTTAATCTTTTCCCAATTTGCCATTGCCTTTTTGATGAGTTACAGCTAGCCCTACACTATCTTCTTTGTCTATTTTTCTAGCACCTCTCTTCTATTATTCAAATGGCATTTTAGACAATGTCTCGGTATAAAACCTTTTTGCTAACAGTGTGTGATTTATTTTTTACCCCCAATGGTATTCTATTTCTTTTTATAGAAATTTATAATGTATGTATTTCAAGTGGTACCAAGTGTTTGTGAGTTTTTTTCCCTACCCAAAAAAGTCTTCTAGACTTACAATATTAAAAAAAAAAAAAATCAATTTTGATTATCTCATTTTGTGGAATAAGATCTGAAGCCCAGAGATAAGAGTGGTCAGTTTTCTGTTTTGGGTTCCACTGTTTCTACTATTTTCCAGGCCAGCCGTGATAGCGTATCTGTTTCACATCAAACTGTGAACTCGTAGTGGTAACTTACATTTTATAAAATTACTCTTCAGTAATGCTAAGACTATCTTCACATGGATGCTCAGTTTAAAAAGTATTTTTAGAGAATGACTAGAAAATTGATTCCCTGAATTTAGGCCTTTCAACCCAGATGATGGGAGAAAGTATGTACTGACTGTTTAGAAAACGTGTGCATAAAATTAGCTGGCTATTATCTAGTTAAGGAGTGAGCACTGCTGTCTGGTGTGCTATGAAGTGGAAGTGAGAAGTTGTTGGGAACAGAATGTAAATGGTATTTTACAAGGCTATATTGATCTTTCTTTTTGTTTTCAATTTAAAATTTTGGGGAAAAGGTAATTTTAAAGAAAGGGAAAAGTCCAGTGAAAGTCACCATCTTTATTATTTATTAAACTAGGGTGTTCATCTTCCTGTTGTGAGGTAGAAAGAAGTAGTAGGTCATATTTAGATTCAGCACATACAAAAAGACTATTTATAAATTACACTATTAATCATGTTCCTTATTCATTCATCTATCCATTCAACAAAAGTTTTCTGGGATGTGGGAAGCATTATGCTAGGTGCTAAATAAGAGAAATCAAAAAGCAAACTTTGTTATGTCTAGGAACTTACACATCCTTTGGAAGAGAAACACCAGTGAATAACAATTTCATACAGTGTTATCCTACATAGGGTAAAACATAAGAGATATAAAGATTAGTAATGTACATATAAAACTAAGCCTGGAGGAAGGATGGATGGGAGCATGGTATGAACTGAATGCTGAAGACTCAGCATGTGTAGAGTTTTAGATACAAGGAGAAGCAAGAAAATATTAATAGAATTCCAGGAAAAAGGAACAGGATGTGAAAAATCAAATGAAAGAGCACATGGTATATTTAGGGAGCAGCAAATGGTTTAGTTTTCTTGGAGCAAATAGGGCTAAAAGGGGAGAGGTGAGGCTGCAGAACAAGGCAGGAGCCACTTGCTTTGTTAAATGCCTATACCAAGGGGGGTTTATATATTAATCTAGGTCAGTGATTTTCAACCAGTGTGCTGGTCAATTCAAAGCACAGTATATATATATATATATAGTATATATAATATATATAAAATATATATATATATATATATATATTTTCACTGCTTTTGGATCAACATAATTTAAGTGTGCTATGGAAGTTTAACTACAGGTTCAAATGGGCCATGAGATAAGGTTGAAAAACAGTGACATGGGTGATGTGAGTGTTTTAGGATGTTTGTGAGAGAGTGACATGAACAGGTAGAATGGAGATAGACTGAATAAAAATAATTTTATTATAGTGTAAGTTTTTGTTTTTTGTTTAGAATAGTTTATTATGTTACAGAAGAACTAGTTTTTGGAGTTCAAAGTAACAGTCCAGTTGTAGCATTCTTCCATTGAAAAACATTTCAAGGAATAAAAAATTTGGCCAAGAGCTATACACATTAACTGGGTCGCCAACTTATGTTTCTGGAAGGAATTTTGCCATTATACAGTGGACAATATGTAGAACCACAAACTTTAAACTTTAGATAATACAGGTCTGAAAAATATTTTACATATAAATAAATAAAAGAAAAAATATATGGTCTCACATTTCTTTATTATTGGCTTAAACATTGCTGGACTACCATAACTGTTGTTTTTTTTTTTTTTTTTTTTTGGGGGGGTGTTATTAGGATTTTTTTTCTTTTTAATTTCAAAATATTAAGAGAGTACAAATGTTTTTGTTACATGGATACATTTTATGATGCTTAAGCTCGGGCTTTTGGTGTGCTTATCACATGAATAGTGGTCATTGTACCCAATAGATATGGTATAACCCCTCCGCTTCTGCTCCCCTCTCTCTCCTTGATTTCTAATTATTTTTATGTCTCTTTGTACCTATGTGTGTTCACCAATTAGCTTCTAATTAGTGGAGGGTACATGTGGTGTTTTCCCATTCCTGAGATATTACACTTAGGATAATGGTCTCCCGTTCTGTTCAAGTAGCTGCAAAACACATTATTTCTTTCCTTTTTATAGCTGAGTAGGACTTCATCTCACACACACACACACACACACACACACACATATTTAAACACATGGAGCATAAACAGTGTGTGTTCACATACACACACACCCCACACACACATTTTCCTTAATCAAATAATGCGCACTTAGTTGATTCCACATGTTTGTGATTGTGAATTGTGCTGTGATAAACATTCAAGAATAGGTGTCTTTTTGATTAAATGACTTATTTTCTTTTGGGGAGATACCCAGTAGTGTGATCGCTGGATCAAATGGTAGGTCTACATTTGTTTCTTGGAGGAATCTCCATACTGTTTTCCAATTAGAAGTTGTACTGATTTGTAGTGCCACCAACAATGTAGAAAAGCATTTTTTTCTTTCTGTATCTGTGCCGGCTTCTACTGTTTTGACTTTTTAATAATATCCATCCTGGTCGGGGTAAGGTGATACCTCATTGTAATTTTAATTTCCATTTCCTCGATGATTAGTGATGAACATTCTTGCATATGTTCATAGGCCATTTTTCTATCTTCTTTTAAAAATTTTATTCATGTCTTTTGGTTATTTTTGGTGGGTTTGTTGTTTATAGTTTCATATTTGACTTTTAGGTCTCTTATCCATTTTGAATTTTTTTTTGTGTACAATGAAAGATAGGGGTCCTATTTCATTTTCTACACATGGCTGTCCAATTTTTCCAGCCTTATTTATTGAACAGCGCTTGCTTTCCAAGTGTATGTTGTTGTCTGCTTTATCAAAGATCAGTTTGTGATAGCCATATGGTTTTATGTCAGTGCCATGCTGTTTGGTTATGATAGCCTTATAGTGTAATTTAAGACAGGTAAATTAAATAGTGTAAATTAAGACAGGTAAAGTGATGCCTGAGGCAAAAAATCAGTACTTTCCTAAGATTATTTTGGCTATTTGGGGTCTTTTTTGTTTCCCAATGAAGGTTGGAATTATTTTTTTCTAGTTCTGTGATATAAGAGATTATTTTAATGAAAATTGTGTTGTATCTGTTACTAACATTGGGCAATATGGACATTTAAATATTTAGCATATTGCTAGATATTTTATTTTCTTTGTAGCTATTGTAATTGAGTCTTTGATTTGATGTTTAGCTTGATTGTTATAAGTATATGGAAATGCTACTGATTTGTATACATTGAACTCTTTTGTATCCTGAAATTTTCTGGAATTATTTGTCAATTCTAGGAGTCTTTTGCTTGAGTACTTAGGATTTTCTAGGTATAAGATCATATCCTCATTAAACAGGGATAACTTGACCTCCTTTTTTCCACTTTCAGAGCCATTTATTTCTCTCTCCTACCTGGCTGGACTTACCAGTACTATGTTGAATAGAAATGGAGAGCCTTGTCTTGTTCCAGGTTTTAGGGGAAATGATTTCAACTTTCCCCCACTTAGTATGATGATTCCTGTGGCTTTGTCATATATGGCTTTTATAATTTTGAGGTATATTTCTTCTATGCCTGGTTTGTTGAGGGGTTTTATCATGAAGGGTGCTGGATTTTACTGCATACTTTTTCTGCATCTATTGAGATGATCATACGGTGTTTGTTTTTACTTCTGTATTTGGGATGAGTCACATTTATTGATTTGTATATGTTGAACCATCCTTGGGTTAAAACTCACTTGATATGCTGTTGAATTCAGTTTACCAGTATTTTGTTGAGGATTTTTGCATTTATGTTTATAAGGAATATTAGTTATTTTTGTTGTGTTCCATCATGGCTTTAGTATCAAAACAATACTGGCTTTATAGAATGAGTTCTGAAGGATTTCTTTATTGATATTGTGAGTGGAGTGAGTACCAATTTTCTTTGTAGGTGTGGTATGATTCTTCTGTGTATCCATCTAGTCTGGAACTTGTTTTATTTGGGAGATTTTTGTTGTTACTGCTTTAATTCAATGTTCATTATTGGTTTGTTCAGAATTTCAATTTCTTCCTGATTCGGGCTTGAAAATTGTGTGATTTGGGGAATTAATCCATTTCCCCTCGGTTTTCTAGTTTATTCTAGAAACTTTATGGAAGTTTCTGTAATATCCATGGATAACATTTTTACTTTTATACTATTAATGTTAAGTTGTAATGTCTCCTTTCTCCTATCTGATTTGAGATTAACTCCATTCTGTACTATTGCTGGTTATCTGGCATGTGGTCAATCAATTTTAACTTTTAAAAAAACAACTTTTTATTTCACTCATGTTTTCTATTCTTTTTGTTTGTTTCCATTTTACTTAATTCTCTGAGTTTTTTTATTATTATTATTTCTTCTGCTGGCTTTGGTTTTGTCTTCTTTTTCTAGTTCTTGAGATGTTTCTAGTTCTTTTCACATTTTGAGATGTGACATTAGGTTGTTAGTGATTCTTCTGTCTTGATATAGGCATTTAACACTACGAACTTTCCCCCTAGGACTGCTTTTTTTGATGCACATAGATTTCGAAAGTTTGTGTCCCCTTAGTTCCAAGGAATCTTTTGACTTTCATCCTAATTTCATTATTGATCCAAGAAGTGTTTAGCAGTATGTTTATTTCCATGGCTAGGTAGAATTTATTTTTCTCATGGAACTGACTTCCAGGTTCATTCCCTTACAGTCTAAAAATATAATTGGTATAATTTTGATTTTTTTTTTAAATTTTCTAAGACTTTCTTTGTGACCTGAAATATAAACATTTCTTGGAAAGTATTTCATGTACTCATTATAATAATATATATTCAGTAGTTTGGGGGTAGAAAATTTTGTAAATGTCTGTTAGGTCCATATCTCATTTATGTCTAATGTTTTTTCCTGTTGTTATGATCTGTCTCATTGTATTAGTGGGGTGTTAAGGTTCCTGGCAATTAAGATGCTACCTTTTTTTTTTTTTTTTTTTTTTTTTAGAGCTAGTAGAATTTGCTATATGAATCTTGGAGGTCCTGTGTTACATGCATATATATTTAAGATTGTTATGTGTAGTTGAATTGTTCCCTTTACCTTTATATAATGATCATCTTTGCCCATCCTTTTTTTTTTTTTTTTTTTTTTTTACCATTGTTAAAGTAGGTTGTATTTGATAGGAGAATGGCTACACCTGTTCGCTCTGGGTGTGAATTTGCATATTTGGTTTTCCGTTGCTTCACCTTGAGTCCATATGAATTATTGTGTACTAGATATGTTTCTTGGAGAACAAAAACACCTAGGATGTGTTTTTACATCTATTTAGACCCGACGTCCTCAAACTTTTTAAACAGGGGGCCAATTCACTGTCCCTCAGAGCATTGGAGTGCCGGACTATAGTTTAAAAAAAAAATCTATGAACAAATTCCTATGCACACTGCACATATCTTATTTTGAAGTAAAAAACAAAACGGGAACAAATACGATTCACACTGCTTCATGTGGGCCGCAGTTTGTGGATGCCCGATTTAGGCAGTCCCTTTCTTTTGAGTATGGTATTAAGATCATTCATGTTGAGAGTTAATACTGATATATGAGATGCTGTTCTGTTCATCACGTTCGATGATACCTTATTGTTCTGTTTTCCCTCTTGTGCTGACATTTTATAAGAGCTGTGGACTTTTATCTTTTGAACATTTTTATGCTAGTTGGTGTCTACTGTGCTGTTCCATGCATAATGCTCTTTGGAGCATTTCTCGTAGAGCCTGTCTAGTAGTTACAAATTCTCTTAGTGTTTGCATGTCTGAAAGATCTTTATTTCTCCAACATTTATGAAACTTTGTTATGCAGGATGCAAAATTCTTAGTTGGAAGAGTAAACAATGGATCCCAAACCTTTCTAGATTATAAGGGGTCTCTACTGGTAATTCTTTTGTATATTTAGTTACTTCTATTGTCATACAATTGAATTTTCTCCTTCATTTTGACTTTGGCCAGGTGGATGACTATGTGTCTTGGAGATACCCTAATTGCTATGAATCTTTCCAGTGTTTGAGCATTACTTTATATCTGGATGTTTAAATTTCAGGAAATCACAGTAGTTCTCAATAATTAATTTAATTAGGTTTTCCATGCTTTTTGCATTTTCTTTTCTCTCAGCGGTACCTGAAATTTACACATTGACTTGTTTCACATAGTCCCATGCTTGTATGAGTGAACATGCATTCATTCTGTTTCTTATCTTCAAGCTCTAAGATTTCTTCATCATCTTGGTCTTCTCTGTTGAAGTTTTCTGTTGTACTGTGTAATTCTCTAAATAACTCTGCCATTTCTTTTAAGTTCTTTTATATCTTATTTTATCTAGTGCTTTATTGAGTTTTCATTTATGTACTGAAATATTTCCTTGGCTTCTTTCTGTTGGTTTTCAAATTTCTCTTCAATTCCATTCATCTTGTTTGCCATTCATTTTATGAATTCCATTTTGACATTTTGCCAATTTCCTTTCACTTGGGGTCCATTGTGGATCTGTTGTGACCCTTTGGCAGTATCAATTGAGGTTTTTTTTTCATTTAACCAAAACTCTTTTGCTGGTATTTTCTCATCTGAATTCTCTTTTCTCCGGTCAATGCTGGTAGGTTTGTGGTGTGCCTATTCTCTTTGCTGGGAATCTCTACCTAGAGGAAAAAAAAAAAAAATGCCTAAATAGCATTTCTGTGTTCTACTCTGGAGGATTGACTCATGGGGGAAGATGGATTAACTGAGAGCCTATAATGCAGCTGTTCTCCTACATCATACCCTTACCTCTGGTTGTCACTATTTAAGCCAGTGTTGGAGGATATTAATTTATTTAAATGGGTTGATCCCCAGACTGATGTTAGAAGCTCAAGCTGGGGCCCACTGATGATAATGGAACATTCAGTTCTCCGGAGTAGTGCTCAACAACTCTCCCTCCACAGAGGTGAGTGGCCTGACCTTGGCTGGAGCCTGGATGTATCACTGATGCACCCAAAAGTGGAATGGTCCTTGTGACGTTGGCAGGTAGGGTGTGAAGTGCAGGACTCTGGCAAGTGCCTGGACAGTTTGAGAGTTTTGTCTAGTCACTGGGTGAGTTATAGGGCCACCACCAGTGATTGACAGCTCACTGAGCTACCTGTCACTTGCGGGAGCCAGGGAGATGCATGACAACCTGCTTGGCAGTCACAATGGATGACACTCTCCCTCTGCCCAGGTCTAATGGTGGGAGCTGTTATAGCACTACTCACATAGTAGTGGCAGTATTATTGAGGTGACAAGATGTGAGCTGCTGGTATGCTTCTCCATGGCTTGGATCCCCAAGAAGTGGCTGGTTGGGGGCATGAGGAGGCTGTTCAGAATCCAGTCACTGTGCATGTGACCAGGGCCCATCTCCCCCCTCCATCTTTTTCTGGCAGGGTTAATGGGGAGGTGGTTGCAGCAGAATCACCCCCTATGTCAACTGGGGCTGACTCTGGGGCTGAGAGTATCTATGAGCAGAAGAGTGACTATTGTAGCAACCTGGGGCCATAAGTTGGTATGAACGCATTATGTCTCCTCTCCAGGGCAGTGATGCTGCACTGTCTCCAAGCAGCTCCCTGATCAGCTGGGAGGCCGTTGTGGTGGGGAAGCCTCCTTGCAGCTCAGGTTACTATCCACTGGAGGAGTGTGGAGCCCGAGTGATCTCTCCCCCACCTTTTCCCATGTGCGGATGCTTCTCTCAGGTGCTTTTGACAGGTGGATCTCCTGCCTCTCCCCCACTTCATGTGTGTCTAGTCACTTTCTGATGATTCAGAATTCTCTCTCTGTCCAGCCCATTCATGGGTGAACATCTCCCCACCACCTTCGATTCCTTCCTTAAGAGTGGTAAGTGGAGGCTGCTTCTGGCTTGCCATCTCTGTCCACCTCAAATGAAGGTAAAATTGAAGGCAAGAGATCAATTTGAAAATTCTTCCTTCTGGATGCTGCATGAATCTTCTATCCACTATTCCTGTGAAAAAAAGTTTAGGTATAGAATCACCAAAAAATCAGATATAAGTCAATTATTAGATTGCAAATATAATGATTTTATTATATGGTGAAGAAAATGAAGTCAAAAAAGTTAAATGACTTGCCCGAGTCCTAAAAGTTTCTGACAAACCAGAATTTAGGACCCCATCCTCTTCAAAAACCATAGATTAAAATTCACAAAAAACTAATCTTTCAGCTTTATAGAAATATTTTAACTCAAGTATTAATGGTGATATGTCTGTGTTAACAGTACTATAAAGCAAGTGACCTTCATGGATGAAACTATCTGTGGTTAAAATTAAAAAGACAAAAGAAAATGAGATTCTAATATTAAGGTAATTAGTTGCTGATCTTGTAGGGTGACAGATACATAAATGTCTGTTATTGACCGATGATAATGGAACATCCAGTCCTCCAAACTAGTGCTCAAGTCCACTTCTCAGAAAGAGAGACCTGCTTCTTCCAACCTGCCTCCTCTTGATACACTAATGCTGCATTCCACTAATGATGTACAAACCCAACATAATGTTTCTGTTGCCGTGGTTTCTTATTAATTCCACTGTTGATTTTCAGTTGTTATTGATTCTGATTTTTTTTTTTTTTTAAAGATCAGGTGTTTATGAGATGTTATCATGGATAAGGCAAGGAAAGGATATCATGATTAATCCTTCTTGAGGACTTGCACATTCACAATATTTTCATAAAACTGAAACAAAAAAAAAGCTTAAAGCTTTGACATACTATAGTGCTTAGTATTTACTTAGAATCTTTTAAAGAAAATCATCCCCTCTAAGCTCTTGTATGAATGTTTGTAAAATATTTAAAATTATAAAGTCACCTTCAAGCTGAAGAATTCATTGCCTGATGACCAGAACTAGTAGTTTATATAAAGAACATTTTACAAGTACAAATATTATTCTGGTTGATGGCTTTAGTTCATTGTTGAACTTGGTAGTCACTGTGAGATTAGTCAGATAATTATAATTCCCAATGAGGATGATTGGTTTTTCTCAAGAACTACAGGTTAATAAATGGCAGAAGGGACAACTGAACTCCAAGATGGTGACCTCAAGTTGTTATTCTGTCCACTGTGCCAAAAGAAATTTATGCTTTCCCAAGTGCAGTCTTGTTTAGGTAGGGTAGTAATTCTTGAAATATGTATGCCTAAATATGTATGTCCCAGCCCCAAATATTCTACATTTATAGAAATTGAATTTAGATAAAAAGTTCTTTAGGAAAATGAAGATAAAAGTCAATTTTCAAGTGTTTAATTATCATAAAGACCCAAATAGAATATGAGTGAAGATTGCTACTGAGGGGTACCCTGTAACTTGGTTCGTACTCCTAACTTCTGATGTCTACAGTATTGCCAGTATCTCATCCTGGGCACTAGAGCTTGGCCAAACCAGACTTCACTGCAAAGGTAGAGTCAGGGTCCATTTGCCAGGGTGGGTCCAGCACATTTCTCATGTTTGTAGAACAGGAGCCCTGCATCTTGCTCCTCTGGAATAAGACATGGACATAACTTATAAAGGAAATATAAGTTCCTGGTGGAAATAGTTTTAAAAAGAAAGATTAAAGAAAATTGCTCAGAAATAATCACCAAACCATTTTTATATATTTTCTTACAAATTTTTATCTGTGCACACTATACCAAAAGGGCCATTAACCTGTCTTTTCACAGTTTATAAAAATAATTGAGTGGTAAAATGTTCCAGGTGCCCTAGCATCAGTCTTTCTTCATCAGAGTAAGTTAGCATTTATGACCATGTGCCATTTACAAAGTGTTGTTAATTTCTGAAACTATGAATTTGCTAAACTCTCACTTGCAGATCACGCCATAATAAGGTGCAGACTGTCCCATTTCAATACAGCAATGTACATATGTCATAAGCGTGGAATGGAACAGACCATGGAATATTCTTTTATTCCCCATGTCTTGTCAGATTCTTTGTGATAGCTTTGATAGGGAATTAAAGAAGATTACCTTTTGATCCTCCAAATGAGAAAGAAAAGATGTATGAATAATTGGATGTCATCACTGTCAATCAATTGAATATAATAGAAGCAAGTGACTCCAAGAGAGAAGCAGTTGCAAGGTTGTAATCACAGATTATAGCTGTGGGGAACCTCTTTCTCCCTTTTTCTCATAAGAGGGTGGGGGGCTTGACTAAAATATTTGCTTGACTCAAGACTGCTTCTTAATTCTGGATATTTTTCTCTCTGACTTATAAAAGGAAATACTTGTTTGAGGAGAAGAATAGGAAAAACAAACTAGCAAAGTAAAGGGAGTTTCTGATTTGGGGGGCTAATTTAATTTTATATAATAGAATCCTTTTATATCTTTATCTGTTCACTTAAAATGGTAAAGTTCACTTCTTATTTTTATGCCATTAAATTGTCTTTGAAAACATGTACAAATAAAAGCATACTCTTTCCTATGTGCTATGGGAGCTCCATAATTTGTCTAATCTATTATAAGAAATTTAGCTTATTTTTTTTGTGGAAGGATGGGGATGGTATAAATAATACTAAAATAGTTTTTCAGATGTACATACATTTGTGTCAGCTTCTGTGAATGTGTCCTTTTGAGATTTTCCCAGAAATGAAATACCTTGGGTAAAATGGAACAAATACTTTTAAGGCTTTGATACAGGCTGGCAAATTGCTTCCCAATTTATACTGTCACCAGCAATGAGAGAAGATGGCAGTTTATCACACCTGCTTATCACTATCACAACAAAACAAAATACACAAAAGACCAACTATGTAAAAAAGATACTATATTGTAGACACATATTTACTTTTTTTAGGCACATATCCTCCCAGACATATATATACTAAGCTATTCTTAGTAATTAAAGCCTGTGCAATAATTCAGGTCAATAAAAGATTGTTTTGAGATTATGTTTGTAGAGGCAGGAAAGAGAAGATTGTGTCCACTCAAGGGCAACCCTTTGTGCTGGGGAATTTCAGGGATCTTTGATTATACAGGAAGCCAATTAGAGAGAAGATAAATATTAAATGCAAAAATTGGAGAATATGCACCATAAAATTTACCTCTGTTGTGTATTAATATATTTTTATTTATTTATTTATTTATTTATTTATTTATTTATTTATTTATTTATTTAGAGACAGAGTCTAACTATGTCACCCTCGTAGAGTGCTATGGCATCACAGCTCACAGCAACCTCAAACTCTTGGGCTTAAGCAGCTCTCTTGCCTCATCCTCTCAAGTAGCTGGGACTATAGGCACCCACCACAACGCCTGGCTATTTTTTGGTTGTAGTTGTCACTGTTGTTTGGCAGGCCCGGGCTGGGTTCAAACCCGCCAGCTCCAGTGTATGTTGCTGGAGCCCTAGCCACTGAGCTACAGGCACCGAGCCCCTGTCACATTTTTATATAGAACTAAACCTTAACTTTGGAAATTGCCAGTTGTTTTAGTTTGCTACGACTACTATATGAAAAGTATTGCACACTGGGTGCCTTAAACAAAAGAAAAAAAAATTTTATCTTTCATTTATTTTCTGGAAGTGAATGTTCTAATCCAGATGAAAGCAAAGTTAGTTTCTTCTCAGGGCCGTTTCTCCTGGTTTATAGACCTTCTTTTCTGTGTATCTTCACATGGTCTTTTTTTTTTTTTTTTTCTTTTAATATTTTCAATATCACATGGTCTTTTGTGTGTTGCTAAGTCCTGATCTCTTTGAAGGACACCAGTCACATTGGTGACCACCCTAATGAGATTATTTTAAGTTAATAATCTTTAATAATAATTTTAAATTAAAAATCTTTTTTTATTGAGTAATAATAATAATGCAAAAAAGGTAAGATTCATATTGTCAGATAAGAGTATTTCTGTCATAGAATGCTTTGATTCTGAGGTTCAGTATGGTTTCCTCAGTTAACTTCTTCCTATTATAGACAACTAATATTTATAAATAAAAGATAATTTTAAAAAACAGATCTTGCTAAATCTTATAGGCAATAGAAAAAGAAGAAATGCTACAAAATCATTCTACTTCATCTGGATACACATGATAATAAAATTGGAAAATCTATATTATTATAAAGGGAAATTGCAAACCTATTTCACTTATAAATGAGGTTGCAATATCCTAAACAACATATTAACAAGTTGAATTAAAAATTAATATTCAAGTAATATACTTTGATCAAAATTAAATCCAATTTATGTGAGAATTAGTCACTATTTTCTTTTCTTTTCCTTTGCCTCACTCCCTCCTCTCTCTGTCTGCTCTCCCCTTCTGACATGCCCCACTGTGTCGTTAATTGTCATTAATTGTCCTCATATCAAAGTTGAATATATAGAATTCATGCTTCTTCATTCCTGTGTTGCTTCACTAAGAATAATATGTTCCCTAAAAAAAAAAAAAAAAAAAAAAAAAAAAAATGTGTTCCACCTCCATCCAGGTTAATACAAATGCTGCAAAATCTCCATTTTTTTTTTTTTTTTTTTTTTTTTTTTTTAGTGGCTGAATAGTATTCCATGGTATACTTATACCACAGCTTGCCAATCCATTCCTGGGTTGAGGGGCATTTAGGCTGTTTCCACATTTTGCCATTGTAAATTGAACTGCGATAAAAAGCCTAGTACAAGTGTCTTTATAATAAAAGGTTTTTTTTTTTTTTCCCTTCTGGATAGATGCCCAGTAATGGAATTGCAGGATCAGGCAGGAGGTCTAGGTTGAGTTAAATTAATAATCTTTTTAAAGAATCTATCTCCAAAAGCACTCAGTTTGTCCCATAATTGCAATTAAAATTCCTGGTTCATTCTTAAAATTTGATACAAGTACAATTTATGATGCTTACCTATTTATTATTTATCTGTAACCTTTTATAAGTGTAAAATATGTTGCACCCTATATGAATTTGTTTTGGATTTTCTTTTATTAGAGATAGGATCTCTGTTGCCTCAGTTGGAATGTAGGGGCATGACAAAATTTTATCGTAGCTTTAAACTCTTGGGCTCAAGCAAATCTCCCACCTTAGTACAAGTAGTGTAGATTATAGGAAAAAGCCACCATGTGTAGCTTGTTTTAAATTATGTTCAGAAGCACATTTGGTTTTTATATCAAGCAGATACAAACAAATTTGATTTAATAATAGGTGTATTTGATGTCTTAAATTCAGTTTCTACCATATATATAGGGTTAGGGAAGGATGAGTTTATATATATATATAAAGGATATATAAAGGATGATTTTATAAATATATATATATAAATATATATATAAAGGATGATTTTATATATATCTGTATATATATCATTATATATAATATATAATGTATTATATATATCATATATGATATAACTATATCTTGTATATTATATGATACACAGATACATCTATATATGATAAATATATATATCATTCTTCATTGGAATATATTATGGCTATTGAAACTAATAATTTATCAGTGTATCTATGCTCTTAAAATTGGGACACACATTGGTAGGGAAATTAAAATGAAGTCAAAAGTTCTTCCAAGGTACTGAAACAATGTCATTTTAAGACTTCACAAGTAATAGGATAATGTGCAGTAACTCTGCTGCCTACCCTTTTGTTCTTCTGACAGCTTTGACAGGGTAAAATGATATAGGCTGGAGAAAGTCTTCTATAATAAGTTCAATGGATTATGCTTACAAACTTTGAATATGTGACATGGATAGTTCCATTACAGTTAGGAAATGGAGACATGCAATTTTGACCCTAAATGACATACAATTATTCTGTACTATGCAATATGAATAAGCTGTGCAAAATAAACACTTCTTTAAAAATGCAAAAGAAACACTTCTTTCTATATGCATGTACTTATGCTTGTGTTAATAACTGTTTATTACATTAAAGCAATATTTATAAGGCATGACATAAAATATTGACTTTATGAGTATCTCTAGATATAATATGTAGTTAAATTCATTAAATACTAAAAATCTGTATGGACAGGAGAACTATCAAAATCTTGAGCAACTCTATGGCATTGCTATTGGGTTTAAGGAGATTAAATCATATGGTGATTATTTATTTTGGAGTAAAATACTGATCTGCCACAGTGAATTGTTGACCCAGATCTTCTTTTGTGAGAACATCTTTTATTGTTGTCAAAATACAAGACACTCCGCTTTGCTCTTCATATTTGGCAATTTTCAGTTAGGCTCTAAATATGGACCTCTGTTTTAAACTGTAATACCTATGACAACAACAACTAAATGCTTTTGTCCTTTCCCCCTTCCCCTCTCAGTATATTGTTTAAATATAGAAATCTATATGTAAGTAATAAACTGTTTTAAGGAATTATTTTTCCCCCCAGATACTTGGCCTTTGCAGAGAAGATCCTTGAAGGCAATCCATAACATGACCTATTTTTTAGGTTGTAAATCCCAAGAAATCAGTATTCAGAAAACATTCATATTTTACATGTTAAATGCGCTGAGCATTATGATAGTAATCATTCTCTAGCTATCACAATGAGAATAGGGCAAAATTACACATTAGTTTACTTGAATGGTAACAATAAGTCACTATACATAACATAGTTTTATAGAAATACCAATAGAAATATATCAAAATGTACTACTTTCTTATAGTAATTTGGGTTTTATTTTGGTATAAGTTAAAAATAGTAAGATTAAATCACCTTATTTTCCTTAAAAATGATTTTTGTTGTAATCTATTGAAGTATGATATAAAATAAAATTTTTAATAATGATAAATGATTTGTCACTTAAGTTACATCATATAGGATAATGTCTGGCTTTGAATTCGGTGTTTCCTAAAAGAATAAAACTAAAATCAGATAGAGTGATACCTTGAAATCCAAGTTTAATCTGTCTCGGAATTCCATTCAAGTTCCAAATCATTTGACTTCCAAGATAGTTTTTGCCTTTAAAATAATAGAAACTGGATTAATCTATTCCTGGGTCCCAGAAACTCAAATTTTCAAATGATTTTAACAGGACATACACTGGATTTTAAGGTAAAATATTAACAAATAATATGTGAATAAAAATGTAAATTAATAAAATTAAAAATATAAAAACCTAAAAATATAAAGGCCTGTTTCATCACAATTGAACACTCGGTTGGAAACATCCTTCACTGTTCGCAAACTCCTTAAACTCTTTTATAAACTTTGCTGCTTCCAAATTAGAACTGGCAGCCTCTCTATGCACAGCAACGCTATGGATCCCGGTCCTAAAGTTCTCGACCACCCTCTACTGGCTTTGAACTCCTCCTCTTGGGCACTAGTGTCAGGCTCACCCTTCCATAAATCATCCTGGAGGACCTTGGCTTTCTCACAAGTCATCATCTCAGAAATCATATCACCAGCCAGCTGTTTTTCATTCATCCAAACTAATAGGAGTTTTTCCATCTCTTGCTTATTTTTTGATCTCCTAGAGGTCAGTGTCATAACCCCTTCTGCCACATGAGCTGCTTTGATAGCTTCTTTATTTTTCAAACTCGTACAAATAGTGGATTTAGGCGTCAGGAACAGAGTAGGGAGATCACGTATACCTGGTTCCTGCTTAGCGGTAAATTCCTTCTTAATTTCAATTGTAGCTCTAACAGCTTTCCTCTTACTCTCATTTTCCTCACTACACTTTTTATGATCCATGGAGAATACACTAAGTTGTTATCATATAAAAAAAAAAAAAAAAAAAAAAAAAAACCTGAACCGGCAAAAGCATAACATTAGCCACAGACATCACACAGACGTTTTATTACAGCTTCTGACAATGAACTGAAGGAAAAAGTATGTGGGTGGCCCAGTGCTGGGGAAACATAGGTACCAAAACACATGTGAACAACGAGCTGGGCATTAGAATATTTCGATTTCAGGCAAAATTTGCTTGAATTTTTTGTGTGCATTCCAAGTTGTTCAAGTTCTAGAGTGTTTGGTTTCCCGGGCAATACTGTAATCCACTAAAATATTTTCTGACCTTGTAAAACATTTGAGAAAAGGAGCAGGATTACAATTACCCACAGGGTCCAGATTG
This sequence comes from Loris lydekkerianus, assembly GCA_963574355.1. NCBI lineage: Eukaryota > Metazoa > Chordata > Mammalia > Primates > Lorisidae > Loris > Loris lydekkerianus. The sequence goes on from CAUYPK010102600.1 coordinate 62,807, forward strand.
GCACAGTGTAAAAATCTTGGCAACTAGGATCTGGAAACCTTGTGTGTAATCTGTAGCTGCATTAAGCGCTAGAGAGTCAGTATTTCAGTAGGATGCTAGCAACTAAAATAGCCTTCATCAGGACCCTTGACCAAGGTTCATCTTTCTTTACCTAGAAGATTCACTCTATGCAAATGATGTGATCTTGTGATTTGAGAAAGAAACCTCCCTGGCTAAATCAGTAAGGTTTTGTGAGTCTCAGCACACAGTTAATGTTCTTATTGTTATATGGAAATGCCTCAGGAGTTGGGCTTTACTTCAGCAGCACATGATTCCATCTCCTCTTCCTTACTCAAAAATACTTGTAGAAATAGCCAGTGACATCTAGGATGCTGGATTTTTCTTTTTTGTGAGAGGCTGCCCTGTGTTTTATTAGCTGCTTAGCATGCCTGGCACCTACCCACTAGATGCCAGCAATACTCACCTCCAGTGTAACAACCAAAACTATCTCCAGTTGTTCAATGTGTTTGGGGGGTGGGGGGGGGGAGGTAAGTCATCCCCAGTAGAGCATCACTGAATTAAAACAATAACATGGAGTGGCCATGTGATCCTGCCACCTTCACATAAATAGTTTCTAATCAAACGTAGTTTACCAAATATATTGTCTACCATTTAGGTTTGACATTTAGCATTTTCTCATTGAGAACATTTTATTTCCCCCCTTGTTTGTTTTTATTATTTTGTTCATTTCTGTTGTCTTATTTCCTCCTCATTTTAGCCTACGCTCTATTCAATTAAACCGATCTTTAAAAAATAAATATGTCTCCTCCTACCTTACTACCATTTGGAGGTATATGTATCTATCAGTAAAATCAGATGACATAACCTTTATCTAAATTATAATGTCCTGGTTCTATTCCTAGTGGCAAAGGAGATGTAGAAGTGGAAGTCTATTTGCCGATTTCAAGTCTGTGCTGGTGCCGTGTCTTTCTGTGATAAAGTCATTATACACTAGAAGTAATGCTATTTAGAGGTTTATACAGTCTCTTAACCATATACTTCTACTTAGAAAATTGGATTCATGTTTGACATATGAGAAACTTTAAGTATATCCTTGTCATTTAAGGAGATTTTCTGTCTTTCTAGTCATGCCAGACCTCAGGTAGACACAGAGCATCGAATTACAGCTGTTAGGGACCATCTAAAACAACTTACCTTCCCCCACCCAAGGTTCTGGTTTTTAAATTCTTTGATTTCTCTGATGCAAAATTCATGAATAAAATTTGTCATTCATACATCTGTTTCTCAATTTTTTTTTACATAATTATAATTGGTCAGTTGAAAAGCAGAAATTAAGGTTTTCACACTGAGAGATGGACCATAGAGTAGAAATACGTTATGAATAAGGCATGCATATTTAAAATACTGTAATGTTTTGGAAAACTATTTAACATTTGTATGTGTTTTATAGCTAATGTTAATTAGCTACTTATTATGTCTCAATTTATTTGTGATAATTTAATCTTTACAACAACTTCATTGTAAGTAAAATTTGAGTCTCAGAGAAGGTATGTAAGTATTCCAAAATCTGGGCTGATTAAGTAATCTAAGAAACTAGGATTCAAATCCAGGAGGTATGAAATTATAGTTTTGGACACAAAATAAAAAAGTTGACCTAGAGTGGTTATATGGAAGGTGGGGGTGTGTATGTGTGTATGCTTGTGTCTAGGCCTGAACAAAGGCTGAGGAAGCTTTCTGGGACACCCTGTGCCTTGGTTTCCCCGTCGCCCAAGAAGTCCTGCCACATTTCCATATAACAATAAAAACCCCTGAAATCTTAGTTTGAATCCCCAGCTTACTTGATTATCCTCCCAGGTGCCTTTGAGAAATAAAATCTTTGAGTGTGTGAATATTTCATAAGAAGTAAAATTGTTTTCCTTTTACTTTATAAATGCTATTTATCATTTATGGTAAAACTCTTACTTCAAAATATTTGTAGAAATCGCCAATGAAATTGATTTTCTCTATTTTTCTCCATATCTGGAAATTTTAGACATCTTGGATGCCAAAAATTTGAACAAAGGGAGTGGTTCTTTCTATTGAACATTTACTTGAAGTTCTTGTAATTAGCATAATCACATCTGCAGTGTTAGCTCTCAATTTATATCTGTGCCTTTAGATGGGTGGGTCTCTGAGCATATTTGGAAATTTGGCACTACATCTAATAAAATAGAAAAAGGAGGAATAGAAATATTGGGCTTTAGTTCAGCAGTACATGATTCTATTTCCTATTTTGATTTTTACAGAGCCCAAGTTTATTTGTACATATTTAAATCTATTACTGTATTCATTCTAGATTCATTGCCTGAATTTTTTTTAAAATATTAGTACTGTGAAGATGATCCTCTGTTAAGTTTAATTAGGGCTTCACTGCCATTTCTTGATGAACAAACATTATTAGGCTTTTATTACCATAAAAGCTACTTAACCTATTTCTTCATCTTTCCCTTTTGAAGCTGAAAATTCAAATAGCAGTTTTGAAAAGTCATAAGTCTGAGTTTCTGCATTTGATAGACATTTGTGTATATTATTTATCTTTGTATTTCTTTGGAAATTATTTTAAAACATAAATGAATAAAGATCTTTTGGAGTTCAAATTGAGAAGTTTAAAAAGAATATTTAAATCTTGTTTTTAGTCTTCATGAACATTAGTAAAAAAATACAAAAAAATAGGACTTGTTTTTGAAGTTAATGGGCAGATACATAATTATGATCAATAGTTGAGGTTTACATATATTCTTACTTAATTTTATAGATTGGTATGTCTCAATTTGTTCATTATTATAAAAAATATATTTTTTCTTTTTTCATTAGGTTCCTGTCCTGAGACCATAGCAGGATGTGCCTTGGACAAAGGTATATACTATCTCAAATTTTCTCTGTGAATAAAATACAAAAAAGTTATAATAATAACTTTCTCTTGCATGCTTAGAAATGTGGTATTGTATTCCATGTTCATATATATGATATGTACTATTTCATCTGGCAAAATATAATAGAAAACATCAGAATCAGAAATATGATTATCAAATACATGTCATTGCTGGGGGATAGAAAGTCTTACATACAAAGTATGTCCAAAGAATTGTTAACATTAACACCCCTGCAAGTAAAATAAAGCAGCAACACTATTCAAAGTTCCATTTTGAATATAAAACTCAAAAAATTAAAAGAAATTTTTAACACATCTTTAATGATACTGAGATAAAATTACCGTATATACTCGAGTATAAGCCGAGTTTTTTCGGCACAAAATTTGTGCCGAAAAACCCGAACTCGGCACTAATTTTGTGCCGAAAAAACTCGGCTTATACTCGAGTATATAGGTATTGAAATAGGATATGAGAGTAGAATTATCATGTATTTAAGTAAATACTTAAATGTATTTAGTAAATATGTATTAAGTAAATGTATTACTTAGTACATTTAGTAAAATGTATTTACTAAATATATTAAGTAAATACTTAAATGTATTTACTTTTGGGAAGATGAAATAGAGAAATTAATTTATAATTATAGTCAACTTGAAAAGTGGAAGCAGTCAGGGAAATAAACATATACACTGCTCAGAAAGGGGTATATAAATGTACTACGTGAAAGATAAAAGGGATCCTTCAAGGTCAACATGGGATGACTATTTTAAACTGAAATGCTACTGTTAAAGTGTTATTAATGATCATAAAAAGCATGGAATGTAACAATTGAATCTTAATAGAGTAGAAAGGAAATGTATAAGATGAATAAAGCTACATGGAAACCTATGAGTAAGAAGCAAGGGAACTAAGATTCTCAAGCACAGTTGTGGAAGAGGACGAAGCTGACAAGATGAATGTCACATGCAGGAGCTATTAATTACCAGTCCTGTAGGGAGGACGTAGTGAGGAAAGATGCCTGAAAAATTGCTTAATCTAGCACATAAGGAATGTAGTGAGCTTCAGGACTAGGTGATGAGAAGAGGTATGATGTCCGTCTTCTGGAGGTCTTTCTATGTTGAATAAATTCAGAATGTCTGATTACAGTTTCCCTACAGCTTCTCCAGATCAGCCACCCGATTCACTCTCCTTTCAACTCCACCCAGGAATTGTTGAAACAGCATACTTTACTCTTCTAAGTGTTAGAGTAGTTTCATATTTAAAGAAGTGTTGAGCACTGGTTTGTGATTATGAGGAAAATGTGGATATGTATGGCATCCTTATTTATACCTGTTCCATTTTACATAAATATAATATTTTGGGAAATTCCATTTTATATACATCTGTGTATTTTTTTATTTGGCTCAAAACATACTGTGTGGATTCTGCCATGTTACTTTTCTAAGAAAAAGCAAAGCATGCTATGAATGCAATGCATATGTGGATAATTTTCTGAGACCCTAAAATGGAAACATTGCCTAGATTTTTCTTGATTCTGTTTTTAATATAATTTTTTACAGTCATTTTCAGTCCCTGTGTAGAGACTGATATGGCTTTAGAATATCCAAGGAAAACAAGCCAGCTGATGTGCACTGCCAGACAGGGAATGAACGGCTCCAGGCACAAATCTCTGTTGTGTCAAGGCTTTGGCATGACATTTGGCAGGGAACTAAATCAAACACACCACAATGCAAATAATCCCAGCTTCCCATGGATGTACAGCCTCAACCTCCAGCCTGCTGTTGTTTATTACTACTCTTTCCTCCTGATAGTACAGAGAGTGATGTTTCTGGTAATGAATTGATATCTAGGACATTTTCTAGGTGTTCTTGCAGCGTGAGGAAGTAGGAAGATTATGGCTTTGAAATTGAACCTTCTTGAGTTTGAGGTATTTTCCATCATTTATTAGCTAGAAAATCCTGAGGAACTTACCTCAGACATAAAATGAATTAATAAATTATTACCAAAAAGATTTTAAAGATATTGAAATGATATCATTGCCTTAAGGTGCTTCTTATACACAAATATTTAATAAATGCTATTTTATTCTGTCTCATTTCTGTATTCAGGTAAGTTTTGTGTTAAACTTCTGACTGGGTGTAGTGGCTCACATCTATACTCTCAGCATTTTGGGAAGCCAAGGCAGGAGGATTGCTTGAAGCCAGGAGTTTAAGTATAGCCTGGCCAACATAATAAGATCCTAACTATAACATAATAATAATAATAATAATAATAATAATAAAAATAAAACATTGGCCAGGTATGGGGTATGAACTCATGATTCTATCAACTGGGGAGGCTGAGGTGGGAGGATCACTTGATCCCAATAATTGGAAGTTGCAGTGAGCTATGATCATGAAGCTGATTACAGTCTGGGAGATAGAGCGAGACTCTGTCTCGAAAAAAATAAATAAAATAAACTTCTTAATAATAATTTTGATCATTTTATTAATAGAAGAAGACTGACTAGCATAATTATATTTGCTTTTATCTTTGGATGAGTATTCCTTTCTTCAGGGAGGCAAGAATTGCTGCAAACTTATTGATTATTTTGAGTCCTTTAAAAATTTTCATCTACTTTTAAATTGTTTTACTATTAAGTTTTCCTCCCATGAAATTTCTGTGCTCCAAAGTTCTTTTTTTTTTTTAAGGTTACTTAAGCGCAAGAACTTTTATAGTATCTTTGATTTAATTTTAGGTTTTGTTAATATGGTCAAGGGTGGAAAACCACATCATAAAATGTGGATGGTTTAGAAAAATTATACCTCGATAGCATGCTTATACTATTTTAGTTTAGTTTAATAGTTTGGTTCAATTTTCTTATTAAGAAACTACAGTGTGTCACACCTTATGTTAGGCATTAATTGTATAAAGCAGAAAATAATGCATTTTCTACCTTCAAGATATAATTGTGGATGGGAAAAGACATGTAAACACATTATTTTGACACAATGTGGTAACTTGATATAATGGAGAGGTAGCAATGATGGTAGTGTAGGGGAGGAAATAATTTTTAATTGCTCTGGCTTTGTGGAGGGGTTGACACTTGAGATATCTTATAAAATGATAAAGAATTGGCCACATATCAGCCAAATTATAAAGACAGGGTCGTGGAAGGATGTCAAGAATAAAGGCAGAAGTATCAGTAGGAATCTATTATCTGAGCTAAAAAAAAAAAAAAAAAAAAAAATGGTGGTAAAGGTCTTGATTTGAAATTAGGAAGGTAAGTCCTATCTCTTTGTTTTAGAAGATAGATTTAAGATACATTTGGAAGGTTACTTGTATAGGATTAGTGACCAACCCTTGAGGATGTAACATGTTAACATATGGCTACAGCTTGTTAGGAAACCCTTCTTGCTTTCCTGCTGGTCACAATGAAGTAAGTTGCTGTATGGTGAGGGGCTTGATGGTGAGGACCAGGTGTCAGTGACTATGGCAGCCTCCAGGCTCAGTGTGGTCCCTAGATGTGGAGAGTGGCCTCTGGACAACAAACAGCAAGTCAAGGGCTGACATCCTATAGTCATAAGAAAACAGACTCTGTCACCAGCCTGCATTTTGTGTTTTAGTATTTTTGAGAGGTAGAACTTGTAAGCAAAGAAAATGGATATTTATCTGAGGAGATTGCTAAGAAAAATATTTGAAAAGTGATTTGATTCCTTCTGACTGCTTATAGTAAAATGTCAGGAGAGACACATGAATCGAAGAACAAATTGTTAAGCAAAAAGGAAGCAGAACTTAAAGATTTGTAACGTTTTTAGCCTACTCATGTTGCAAAACATGATAAAGTATGCTCTGAAGAGAACACCAAAAATGTGGCTGGACCATCACTTCATAAAGAGCTTCTGGGATTATATCAGCCAAAACACTGTCAGTTTAACTTGAAAAGGATGAAGATAGGAAAAAAATGAAGAAAGGCTATTGGGCTTGTTAGATTCAACTGGACAAGTCAATAGGGCTATTTGGCTGCAAACAAGCCCTGCTCTTCCAAAAGAGGGAAAAATGATTTTGAGGCTGATTTGGAAGTAATCAAGGCTACTTCCTCAGTTTCACAGGCAGAAAAGCCTCTGCCCTGAGCCTCGGGGGCAGGACAAGCCTGCAGAGATATAAGGGCGGAGCCTCCTGGAACCCTCCAAGCAAGCTCTGGCCCATAGCTACAGGAGTGAAGCTGCCATGTTGAACTTGGATGTCCTAACCTCCAGAACTAGGAGGAAATTTCTGTTTTTTTAACATTCAGTCTCTCCTAAGAAGCCTAATACTCCAATAAAAAGAATATGAAAATATTATATTTAGCAAACATGAATGATCAATATAGAGACAGAAGAAAGGGGACGTACATGGAATGATTCCCAGATTCTACTTTACGCAATTGAAATAATTTTATTCAGTGTATGTAGAAATAAAGGGAGGGAAAAGGAGCCAATCTGGAGGAGTGGTAATGAATAGCTTTTATTTTTAAAATTTAATTGGAACTTTTATTGAGACCATTACATTCCCATGCAGTTGTAAAATACAAGATAAAGACAGTCCTTGTACACTTTGCCCAGAATTCCACAATGGTGATATTTTTCAAAATGATAATATCACAACCAAGATATTGAAATTGAGATACAACATAAATCTCTTTCAGATCTCCCCAGAGCTACTCATGATCATTTTTGTCTGTGTTAAACTCTGTGCATTTTATCAGCTGTGTAGATTCACGTCTCTTCCCCGACAGCCATGACCCTAATAGTTCCAACACTACAAAGACTCCTTCTGTTGCTCTTTTATAGTTGCACCCACCTCCCTTCTATTTTGCTGCCTCTACCCCATCCCTAACCCCTGACAATCACTAATCTGTCCTCCTCCATTTCTAAAATTTTGTCATTTCAAAAATGATATATAAGTGGAACGTACCTTTTGATTTTGGCTTCTTTGCTAAGCATAATTTTCTCGAGATTCATATAAATGGTTGCATGTCTTAGTAGTTTTTCCCCTTGTTGAGTGGTATTTCACGGCATGTATGTGCCACTATTTGACTCTTTAAATATTGAAAGATATCTGAGCTGATTCCAGTTTTTGGCTGCTATAAATAATACTACTATAAAGATTTTTACATACATTTTTGTATGGCTATACTTTCGTTTTCTGGGATAAATGTGCAAAACCACGATTGTTAGATCCTATAACAACCACATACTTAGTTGTGTGAGAGTCTGACAACCTGTTTCCCAGGGTGGCTGTACCAGTTTACATGCCCACCAGCAATGGAAGAGTGATTCCACTGCTCTGCTTCCCTGCCACCATTTGGTGTAGTCACTATATTTTAGCCATTCTGATAAATGTGTAGTAATATCTCCTGGCTTTAATTTGCATCTATCTGATGGCTATTGATGTCGAACGTCTTTTCATGTGCTGATTTGCCACCTGTATTTCCTCTTCAAGAAGGTATCTGCTCATGCAGTTTTCCTATTGGATTGTTTGTTTTTAAACTGTTGGGTTTTGACTACTCTTACAAGCAGAGATTTGAACACATCTTTGTAGAACCTTGCGAGTTGACCACCCAAGGGGCAGTAACAAATAGGTGAACATACAGAGGTGGTCAACATAAGGAACCTTATGTACATGTGGTGCATGTCTAGTCTATGAAAATTAGCTCAATTTAAGGAGGTGGTCAATGTAAGGAGAGGGTCAACGATGGAGGTTCTACTGTTTATGTCATTTAAAACAGACTAACACAGACTAAAATAGAGAAGAAAAAGAAATAATATCTGGAAGTTCAGACAGGTAGACAGGCGGGAGGCAGAACATGTAAGTCTGGAATCCTAAGGAGGGATCAAGAACTGAAAGATTATGAGGCTATGATAGTCAAGAAGATACAATATTGGAGCAGCTCTTGGCCGTCAAACATAGCAAGCCCTCGTGTTTTCTTGAAATAGAGAATAATTTTTTTTACCCTTACAAATTTTATTGTATACAAATAAATAAATGTTATTCTTTTGCTTTGGAAGGAGGTCATATTGTTGCTCTGGTCTCTCAGGCCCAGTTCACAGCAACCTCAAATTCCTAGGATCAAGTGATACTCCTGCTTCAGCCACCCCCAAGTAGCTAGGACTACAGGTGTGCAACATTATATCCATCTAATTTTTCCTATTTTTATTAGAGACAGCTCTTTCTCATGGCTCAGGCTGGTCTGAAACTCCTGACTTCAAGAGATCCTCCCCGCTCAGGCTCCCAGAGAGCTAGGATTATAGGGAAGAGCCACCACACTCAGCCAATGAATGCTATTCTGTTTCTTGGACTTTAAATACTGTATGAAACACTAGGGTTTTCTCATTTATCATAGATCTTACACACTAAATAGTTTCAATAAGATGTATGAGCTTTTCTATTCGGGGGAAATATGTATTTTTGGGTATGTGACACAAAAAACAGAGGGGCTAAAGAATTCAGATTACCCACAGAAATAGGGCAGATACTTTATAACAAGATTATCTTTAAGACACTTAAAGAAACTTCAGCTCAGAGGGAAAATCCATTATGTGGAATGTCTATGGTAGGCATTCTAGTAAAGTCTAGTAAAGCAGGCAATAGTGGGAGTTTATCATGAGCAAACATACAACACCACGTTAGAGAAGAAGAAAAGAAGAAATATCAGAAAGTCCAGAAAAACCGGAGCATATTTGTCAAAAGGAGATTCAAGGCAAGGTAACATTCATCACTGAAGACAGATATTGACTATCTGAGGGTGTCTGCTGTGTTTTCTGATTTATATTCTATAGACTGAGTTTATATTCAAGATTTAGAATATGGTTCTGGTGCGAACCAAACAGCAGCCCACTCAGTGGAGCAGGGATGGAGAGGTTCCCTGGTGTCCTAGGATTAACCCTGAGTTGTGGGGGTTCCTGCAGGACAGACCAAGACTATAAAACCAGTGCAGGAGGCAGGAAATTTTGAATTATTCTGTGCCTCTTTACCCACTCTACACAAATATTTAATAACAAATGCTGCCCTAATACCAGTATGGAGGCCTAACATCAGCTTATACATATTACTATAGGGTCCCAGAAAGTCACACTGGGAGATACGTGTAATGACTAAGACAAAGGAACAGGGGATTTGCTTCTTAAAAGACAGAAATTAAAAGAAAGGTCACTGATGTAGTTTGTTCAAACTTGCCCCCTCCAAATCTCACGCTGAAGCAGATACCCAGGGTGGGTGAGGGCCTCATGGGAGACGTTAGAGCCTTGGACACTGATCCCTCATGAATGTTTTGGTGCCTTTCTAATGATAGTAAGTTCTTCCTTTATTAGTTCACATGAGAGCTGGTTGTTTCAAGGAGCCTGGGAGTCCTCCTCCTCCTCCCTCTCCTGTCCCCACTCTCACATGTGACATGCCTGTTCCCCCTCCGCCTCCTGCCTTGATGAGAAGCCCTGTGAGGCCCCCCCAGAAGCGCATGCTGGTGCCATGCTTCCTGTACAGTCTGCAGAACCATGTGCCAAACAAACATGTTTTAATAAATTACCCTGCCTCAGGTAATTTGTTAAAGTTATAGCAGGGCAGAACAGACTAACAGTTATTTTTGAAAATTCTTTTGCTGTGGGGGTCATCACAATTGATTTGATGATGTCTGAAATCCTAAAGATATAAAAGGTATAAAATGATATACATATACATATATATGAATTTTTTTTTTTTTTCCCAGTAAACACCTGCCATGTTCTGAGAAGCCCCCTTCCTTACTGGGTAGTATGCTGACTGCCTTCCTCGCCTTAGGAGATTTTAACACTTTTCATTCTGTTTTTATTATTAACATTTATTATTATTTTTTTTACATTTTATTTTTTAATTAAGTCTTTTGTATATAGATCATAAATACATTTAAGCCCATTTCAGTGTGTTGATTATTTGTATAGATTAGAGTGCTTAAATCATACTAATTAGCATAGCTTTCCTCTCATTTACCCATTTGTAGCATTAGGACATTTGTGTTCACATGACAGAACCAACTTGTACTTGCAATGTGCTCCATAGTTGTGGTCCCCCTACTACCCCCTATTATCCCTCCACCCCCTTCCCATTTATTATTCTTATTAAAAATTAGTTCAGACTGTTCTAAAGCTTCAACCTTATATTTGATACAGAGATCTTCCTTTTGCCTGAGCCCAGGATGGTCTCATTCTAGTTGCTCTGAGTATGGGAGGGAGAAGTGGGGAAGGGCTTGGGAGTGAGTGGTAATAGGGGAATGGGAAGAGGTGCTGGAACACCCTGCTTTCTCGCCTCCTTTCGTCCTTCCTGTTATTTGTCTAGGCTTGGGCAAGGGAGAAAGGAGGCTACAAGATTTTCACATGTACCGCTCCATGCTAAGTGCTGCCCACCTTCTCTTGGTTGGCAGCACAGCTCTATTTGGGGCCTTCTGTAGTTTCTATGAACCTGGAACCCACATGCCGCTTCCCTCCCACAGATTACTTTGTAAGGGTTACTTCTGTTGAATCTCCCAGTGTGGCAGAGCAGGCTGAGGTCTACCTTCTCCTCCCCATTCCCAGCCCACCTCCGTCAAAGGTGGCTGCAAGGTGGACTTCACACATTAGAAGGCCCATGGTCTGCCATTGCTTTCATAAGAGAAGCAGTACCTTTCAGTAAAAATAAACATTAGTAAAAATACACAGAAGCCAATGTAATCCTACGTAGGATTATATCTGTTTTCTTATAAGGAAAGAAGTGATGTGGTTTTCATTCAGGAAGAAAAATCAAGTCTGGTATAGGGAAGCCAGAGGGTGTTATTGTTGTCATCATTCTACCACTTTCGCTCTTGAGCTTAGAGCCAAGGTGTTCAAATACAGCCCCAGGGTATGGGTGGTGTTTATAGAGTACTCAGGTGGGATTATTTGGAGACTTCCCCAGCAATGCTGGAGGTTCACCAGAGGAAAATGGCAGTGGGGATGGTCCAAATGTAGGCATTGCCCAGTTGGTAATAATTATAGCTTAACGACATCAAAATTAGTGGTTTCTAGTAAGAGGATCTAGGAAATGGCTTCACTTCAGCTCCAGAATGTGCAAAGAGGGAAGTGAAGCCAAATAGAGACAGGCTGGCAGAAAGCAGCGGGGTCAGAATTGGTTATGTTGAGCAGGTTAGTTTGAAACTATGAATATTTTTTAAAAGGTGGGTTGAAATTTATATTTTATATACTCCCTATGAAAATTGTATATAGGTGTACCCACATTTAGATGGGGATACTGAGTCCCAGGGCACAAAAGTAAATATGTGACAGGTAAAATAGGTTTTAACTGATTCCAAACACTACATTATTTCTATGAATGGACTGAAATTGTAGTAGCTAATATATAAAAAGCAGAATAGGAAGACTTGGTTTTAAGTTGTTTTTTTTTTATCTTTTATAAAAGAAAATATTATTTTATAATAAATTATTGCTCTGAATTTCATCTGCCTTAATTTTTTCAAAAAAAGCTTGTCTTTTCTACTGAGAAAAATAACTGATAAAAAAGACCCAACAAGCTTTACATAAAGCATCATTGTTTTTTTCAAATCATGAAAGTTAGCACATTCACTTGTTTATGCCAAATGTACATTCCCCTATGTCTTTTGTGTTTGTAATGTGGACATAGCAGAGCTACCCTGTGCATGAAATGTAACTGAAGAGTAAATACTGTATTAAATTTTTTCAAGTAAATACTAAAAGGTGACACTGATTCATTTCCTTTGCACATTTATTCTATCATGAACAATTGCTAAGGAAATGGTCATAATGCCAGTGAACTGCCCAGTCTTCATCATAATTCCTAAATACCAAGTTAAAATAATTATGTAATAAATATTAATTTCATTGCTTTGAATAAAACAGTGATTTCTTAAAAGTGTTTAATGAAACACTTTTTTTAAAGAAATTCTCCAGGTAAAATGAGGTCCATTGAAAAAGTAATTTGAGAAACTCTGCTTAACCACACCTATCCACCACTTTATGCTATGGGAGATTTAACGGGTTTATCAGCATGAAAAGGACATTGGAAACTTAAAAAGTTGTTAATGCTATTTATTCTAGAAAAATACAGAGCCAATAAAGCCTCCTGGGAGGCAGTATTTTGCAATGGTTAAAAGTGTGGTGTCTACCATCATACTGGCTTTAATTCTCTGCTGTACTACCCTAAAGGAAAATCCCACACCCATTAAATTTTAGTTTCCTATTCCTATACCCTCCAACCAGATCCACTATAAATAATGTGAACATTCTACAGACCTGCTTTGAGAAGCTGTTTCCCTCAGTATTCCTATTAGACAGAAATAGCTTTGATCTTAGATCAAAACTGGTTGTAATAACTCAGTTATACAATGCACTTGAAACATAGTAAGAATTTAAGAAATGTCAGATGTCAAACTTACTTGGCCCTCTCTCGCCTACAAAGCAACAAGTGCTTTAGAATGCCCTCTCCAGGAAACGATTAGATAGATGTTGCCAGAACAGGAAAAGACTGACAGAAAAGCCATATAGTGCTGTCTGGAGAGATCCCATCCACGTAATATGAAAATTAGTATTAATAGCAGCTGGATACTTTCTGGACATCCCTCAGATACCTTAGCTTACCTAGAAGCTAATTCATCTCACATGCCTCTCTGCGATCCAGAAGACTCACTGTTAGAGCCCATGTCTCTCCCTGCAATATTTTTGGCAACAGTTGTTTGGTACAGAAATTGGGACAGGGAGGTTTTGAGAGAATGAGGGAGTCCCCAGGTATTCTTGGTCTGAAAATAAGAGGATTAGGATGGAGGTTTATGAGGGGAAGATACATATCTTCAATAGAATGAAAGAGAGAAAAGAGCTGACACATGTTTTTATGATTATAAAAATTTTAAACTATCATTGACATGGAAAAACAAATTATAAAACAACATGGAACAATGCAGCACAAAACATGTATATTTTAGTGTTTATATATGTAAAAACATGTAAATTTAATTATTGGTATAATTTTATATAAATGGAATAATATTCTATAGCAAATAGTGAATCTATTCTATAGAGCTCTGGAATAATTTTCACCAAAGTGAGAGTGGTAATTACTGTGCTGTATCAGAACTTTAGGTGTCTTTCATTTGCCTCTGTATTATTTTATATAACTGTTGAAATTTCCACATGACTGTATACTTTCTTTCTAAGAGAAACAAAGCATTACAGCTGTAGCCATTAGCAATAGAGACACATCACAACTCTAATGAGATATTTTTACCCTGTTTTTCCTCACATTGCTGGAAGGACAAACCATTAAAAAAAAATGAGAATTTTTGCTAAATTTAAGCAGACTGGGTTGCCTCCAGGAATCCACAGAAAAAGAATCAAGGAGTTTATGGAAGGAGCCCTGCCTTTTCCCATAAATAAAATTTACCCATGAACTCTGGTAACATGTAGCAAATTATTAATTCATTTTTTTAAAGTTCAATCTTTCTCATTTTTTTTCCTAAAACAAGATTAATTAATTTCCAATTCCATATCAAATTCTACACAAGGTAACATACTTAGTGATTTTTAAAGCGAGAGGAGAGTTTATCAACACTTGCTGGACAAGGAAGTTCAATTTCCCTCTGATCTTATAGGGCCGATACTGAGTTGGCCTCCTGAACCCCAAAGGTCCTCACATTTGTTCTCTAACCTATCATCCTAGACATCATCTGGAGATCTTGCTTAGCATACACATTCTTGGATATCTCCCCCAAATTCCTCATGCCTTAAATTCAAGATGTGGTCAATGACTCTTCGTTTAAATGCTCCAAGTTACACCAAAGAAGATGGTTCAAAGATTATCCTTTGAGAAACACTGAAAGCTTTACCATCCTTACTCTTTACAAACCTATAATTTAAAAAAAAGCATTCCTACAATTATGTTCTTCTAAAATTATCTGTAATTATTTTTTAGCACTTTTCCTTGAAAATATGGTATTTCAGGTAGAGCATGACAACTTATCCCTCACACTAGTCTCATGGACTATCTTCAGATGCCAAATGCAGAAACAACTGAACCATCTACTTTTCATTACTTTTCTTTTTAGAATGGGTATAGTCCAAGAGCTCATGACAAGCAGAAAAATCAAATCTTCCAATTATATTTTGGATTAGGTTAATGTAATTTCAATAAGAGTCTTCTTAGCAACCAATGATTTATTATACAGAATGTACTAGCTATATAATGATCTTTAATAATATTTAATACTTTAATACATGCAAGATACATAGTTTAGGTTTTTTTCATTACAATGTTTCAGAAATGCTAACTCATTTTTTCTCCAGATTTCCCTCTGAAGCAGACAAAACTGCTATTATTTATCACAATTTGCAGAGAGATGGAATCACTGAGCTATTAAGTAACTTGAAGAGGGTCACCGAGTCAGCGACTAAGTCAGAACAAACACTTCATCTCCTTGCTCCTTAAACAGTAATTTTCTCAACAAATTCTCTTGCATGTAGTTCTTCCAGTAAGAGTGTACAAGTCAGCCACTTTCCTGGGTAATTGTTCATTATGGGGCATATGAGAATTTATACCCTCTTGAAGGTTAAATGGTAGAAAGGGGAAATCATGTTAAAAAATTCCTTATTTTTCAAAGACGTTCATTCCCCCAGTGCCCTTCTTACTAACCCTATTTCATAAAACATAACTTTCCATTCATTCATTCATTTAACCAATATTTACCAAACATATTTAATATGGATAGCATTCTGCTGATAAATAGGACATGGTCCTTGTCCTCAGTTTGCACGGTTAGGTAAAGAAACAGACACACAGACAAATAGTATAATCTAATAATTGCTACATTGTATCAAGTGTTAGATGCAAAGTGACTCCCTGAGTCCCTTTGAGCTTTCTCAGAAAATGAGATATTTGAACTAGGTTCAAAATAAAGATAGTGGAATGGAAAACAGAAGGCAAAAACAGTCCCTAAAAATGTTGAAGTCATATCCATCATAGATATAAATGGAGATCTCTGGATTTAAAATTCAGAGTCCTAGCTAGGCACAGTGCCTCATGTCTGTAATCCCAGCAATTTTGGAGGATCATTTGAGGCCAGGAGTTTAAGACCACCCTGAACAATATAGTAAAGCCGTTCTCTACAAAGAATAGGGGGAAAAAACAAACAAACAAACAAAAAAAAACCCAGCTTGATTTGGTGGTATGTACCTGTAGTCCAAGCCAGCAGGGAGGCTGAGGTCGGAGGATCACTTGAGCCCAGATGTTCAAGGTTATAGTGAGCTATGATTGTACTGTGACACTATCACCTGGGCAACAGAGAAAGACACTGTCCCTTCCACAAAAAAAAAAAAAAGAGGCCTAATAATTGCACACATAATTTTCAGAGGGCAATTGTACCACACTGTAACAATGTTTTTGAAGCCTTGGTAACCTCCAAGGTGAAAATGCAGATCAAACCAACACATGATTTTTGATACCCCATCCCTCCGGCAGACTTGTTTAGAAAGCCAAACGTTATTTTGAAATGGATACAAGCAAACACAAAAGAGTGCTAGTGCTCTTAAATGGTAAAATTAAACAAAGGGAACAGTCACTTCCAAGAATCGCAGTGTATGCTTTAGCCTGAAGAATATTTTGGCAGCCAAGTAAGAAGCCCTCAAAACGTAATGGAAACATTGACAGACACTTAACTATACCAGCTCTGGTGGGGACAGCCATAATTCACTTCATAACACAATTGATAAGTTGTCCAGAGGGGACCCTGTATTGGTGCTATTGAGTGTCTTTTGAAAAGTTCTGGTTCTGAGCTATGAAGCTGCAAAATGAAACTGAATGATTCTGTTTGGAATAGATTCTGAACGGGGCCCCTCAATTACAGTTGTGATATATTTCGGGCAGGCAACATGGAAATGTCCTATAAAGACTGAAAATACGAAGTAATAAACCAAAGTGAAAAATACGAAATACGAAAATACCAAAATACGAAGTAATAAACCAAAGTGAAAAAAGCAAATGC
Source organism: Loris lydekkerianus (assembly GCA_963574355.1). Lineage (NCBI taxonomy): Eukaryota > Metazoa > Chordata > Mammalia > Primates > Lorisidae > Loris > Loris lydekkerianus. The sequence continues at coordinate 79,730 of CAUYPK010102600.1, forward strand.
AATGCCAACAAAGTTTGTTGTATTAAAAATCTAATATCTCTTCCCACAAGACATGCTTAAAAGCAGAGCAAACCAGAGGTGAAAGAGAGAAGCTTGCTTTAATTTAAGTAGGGCTAGTGGCTGAGCTGGGAAGGAGTAGGCTCTGTATTTGCAAAATCATGTGCAGGGCAAAGTTCAGCTACCCAGTGATCCTGCTGGGCAAAGTCTCCTACATGTTTTATAACATAATGCAAATGACTTCAATCGGAGGTAGCAGCATTTCCAAATACCATTTAGCGCTTTAATGATTTGTCCTACAAAGGTCATACCAGGTCTTATTTAATGGATCTTCTAAACAATGTAAAAAGATTTCTCTAAATGTGTTATATAGCTAGCAATTTTAGTGTAAAAATAATTGACCTCTGTCCCCACTGCTGTTTCCTTTCTCAAATATAACTTTTGAGGATTTTTTTTTTTTTTAAATTGACATTGTAATTTTCTTCTCTCTAGATCTGAATTCCTCCAACCTTGGCCTTAAAGTTCCACGTACTGAGTTGGGGTTCTCATAATTACAAAAGCTCTACAGAATTTTGAAAATAACAGAATCTTGAAAGGAAATTGGTAGACAAGGATTCTAGTGTCTGCTTTTCCAATGTAAACTGGATAACCTTGATTTCATTATAACCTCCACGGGCCTCAAGTTGCTCATCTCTAAAATAAAGGTCGCAGACTACCTCTTTCACCCTTTAATGTTGTTCCATGGTACCATTTACGCCTGCTAATGAATTACTTAAATATTGAAGCCCACATTAAGCTTTATGGAAAAGCATAACTGGCAAGATTTTCCTCTCAATTACTTGTGCTAATAGGGGCCAAAATGGCATGAATACTTTAAATTCACAGATAATCCCCAAACTTCAATTTAGCTAAGTGTTCCAACCTCCTCTTCTGCCAAGCCATTTATGTGGGATTCAAACAATTAGCACACATGGACTGTTAAGAGATTTATCTCCTTTATAATTCCTGCCTTCTCAACTGCCTCCCCGCTGGGATATTTTCATATTTAAATTTCTAAAAATAGAAATAAGAAATAAATCAAGTGTAGTTTTTACATGCTTGGTGCTTTGTGAATCGTTTTATTGAAACCTCACCTTGTTGAGTAGTGTGTTAGTTTGCCAGTGCTGCCATAACAAAATGCTACAAAGGAAGGGGCTTAGGCAACAGACACTTGCTGTCTGTCTTTCTGGAGGCTAGACTCTGAAATCTGAGTGTCAGCAGGCCTGGCTCCCCCTGTGGGCTGCCACAGAGCATAAGTTTCATGCCTCTCTCCTAGTCCCTGGGGATTTGCTGGCAATCTTTGGCACTTCTTGACTGGGAGAAATATCATTCCAGTCTCTGCCTTTCATCTTTATCTGGTGTTTTTCTTATGTCTCTGTTCTTCATCTGGCATTCTTTTTATAAGGACCCTAGTTATATTGGATGAAGGACAAATCCTATTGCAATATGTCCTTTTTAAACTTTTAAATTCTGCCAAAGTTCCTACTTTCAAATAAGGTTGCATTCTGAAGAATTGGTGGTTAGGACTTCAAACATAACTTTTTAAGGGTGATAAAATTCAGTTTATAGTAAGTAAAATTCCCATTTTAAAGATGAATTAAATAAAGTTTTGAGGTTAAATTAATTTCTCCGAGGCCAAAAACTCAGTTACTGGAAGGGGGTTTCACATACATATTCAATTTTGTTTGTTATGTAACAAATGACCTTGGAACAACAACAACAAAAAGACAAGCAATAACAGGTTGTCCAAGACTAAGAATATCAATCATAATCTTTTGGTAACTTTCAGTATTTGATTTTCATTGGTGGCACCAGAGCTAAATCTAATGCATCTGTCAAAGCTGATTCTTAAAGAAGGTCTATGAGCCTGGACAAGAATAAAAAATACAAAAAAGTAGAAAATAAGCCTTAACCTCAAGTCATGTACCCAGGGAACCTATGTATATAATAATCCTGAGACATCTAGTAATGAGTTTTCCCTATAAAAAGATTTTTAAAACTTCAGTATTTTAATGGGGATTTTAAAACAACACCTAGGAACATTTTTATTTTATTGTGTGCGAATGAGTGTTTTTGTTTTATATTTTCATTCAAGGACTAGTCTACGGTGGCAGGAGAGGGCCCATGAAGAACATTCCAAAGTTATTTAAGAAGTTGCATTGGGAGATCAAAATAAACTGACATCGTATTTCTGATTTTCCCCCCAGTGATGCTTTAATGTACTCTAATGGTTAGTACACGTGAAGCTGACTGTTGCTCATTAATCTGGCTCTGCCCTGAGCATCTCCATTTAATGGTACTATAGAAATTTTATCTCTTTATTTCTAGCTATATTTTTTATTTGTTTGATAATCAAACAAAAGCAAAACTTTTTTTCTTATCTGTGATTGCTATTCACAGTATTTTATTCTGGGGCATTTTAATAATAAATACATAGAGTATATAATTGTTAGGATAAATATAAAAAATGTAAATAGTCATCACCTTTGATTACACTTAGGATACATACCAGAGAGGGGAATATAGGGGTTGACACACTGGCAAAAACTTTGTGATTTGTGTCACTAGTCATTGGTAAACTGGACATAACATTAAGTAAAACAGATAAACGTTAATAGTGCCATGGTTGATTTTCATGGTTATCATCAATTAAAATACTCATCTCCAAAATCCTGGAGCTATTTCTTATAAAGTACTGTGCTAGTAGTTTCACATGTACTAATCAACATACGAGCATCCTTTATTATTTAATATATGCAGTGAAAGATTACTAGAAGTTGACCATGGCTGAATCTGACCTAATTCAGCTTCTTACTCTTTTTCTTCTTATTAATTTAGTGGATGAGTGGGAATACAGCAAGAAGAGTTACTCACCTGACAGCTGTCCTAGGAACTGTACTTCTAACTTCTGCCCTTTAAGGCTTCCAAATGGGCTATCAGTCTCTTAATGTAAATCCCTTCCTGAGGCTTTCCTTCCTTTAAAAAAAATTAGAACACATAATAACGATTTATTATGAAAAGGCATAAGTTTTCCACTAACCCTGGGGTGCGTACATCTGTAGATTCCATATAGAATATTGTCCTGTTATGAAGTCACGAAAGGAATGAAGGCTGTGAGGCAATGATTGATAATAATGAATGTTTGATAATGCCATCCAGTGCTTTATTATAGGCACTGCTCTTGGGGTTCAGGGGATCAATAAATAATGCCCTGTTATTCCCTTCCTGAGCCTGAAATCAATTAGGAATTCAGACCTCGCAGACAGACAAATGGAGGTCAAATAGCTGGTTTTATTATGAAGATTATTGCAAAATGTTGTTTTAAAGGTATGGGCAAAAGGCTTAATACCCCATCGTTGAGTTAAACTTTCCAAGCTCATCACTGGTGCAGCTGAGCAACCAAAGGCCTCCCTAGAAGGGCTGAGCCAGCCCTCAAGGCTGAGCATGGCATCAGAAACACGGACTGAGATACGGAGACTGACGGGTTTTGAGAGTGGCAACAGTCCAGAGGGCACTGAGCTGCACACCTCCGTTGTCTTCTGTCAGACTTTGGGATCAGGGGACTCGGGAGGCTGGGTGTATTATTTTAATGAAGACACTTATGAAAACAAGAGGGGAGATGAAGAAGGGGTTACATCTTCAACATTTTCCAGTCATGTTGTCAAATATAGATCTAACATCGTAACTATCAGCATTGTACAATGACAGCATCTCTTATCATAAAAAACCCCAAATGTGGACAGTAGAACTCTTCAATTATTAAATTTCTAGAGGTTGATTTAAATCCCAAACTAAATCACCTTGCTATGTAAAAGTCCAAGAAAATCACAGACCAGAATCAAAGGTTTTTTTGCTTTTTTTTTTTTTTTTTCCTTATTTTTTGCTCAGCCTGTTGGCCAGGTAACCACTCTGATTCTCAAGTAGTGTGGACGTCCTCAGCGGCTGTCATTCATTGAAATTATTAGTTGTTCCTTCAGCACTTTAGAAATGCTTCTTCCCATATCTGCTTTTCTCTATAATTTTTATTGTTTGAATTTATAACCCTTACAATATTATTTAGTTTTTCCTATTTTTTGAAATAAATTCAATCGTACTGGACATGATCTTGTGTCTTCTTTCTTTTGACAGCCTTGGTTATGAATCATCTATGTAATGCATGCAGCTGAAGCTCATTGATAGAACATGACACAATTATTAAATGCTTTTATGAATCATCACTCTGTTTCACTGTTATTAAGAACAATGATGGCTGGGAGAGATGGCACATGCCTGTAATCCTAGGATTCTTGGAGGCCAAGCTGGGAGGATCATTTGAGGCCAGGAGTTAGAAACCAGCCTGAGTAAGAGTAAGGCCCTGTCTCTATAAACATTAGAAAAATTATCAGCAAATTGCTGTAGTCCCAGCTACTTAGGAGGCTGAGATAGGAGGATCAATTGAGCCCAGGAGTTTGAGGTTACTATGAGGTATGGTCATGTCACTGTACTCTAGCCAGGATGACTGTGTCTCACAAACAAACAAAAACAACCCAAATAAGGTAGTAGCCCATACAGCCTATGGCTAGGAGGAGTGAGAGTTATAAGAAATACCTGTATAGCTCAATAAAGGAACACCTTGGTGAAAAGGGCTTGGAGAGGGATTTAGCGCTCCTAACAAGCATGAGTGAGTTTGCGAGATGAGAGCATTAGTGAATTGGCAATCTCTACACCTGTGGTGTTGAGAGGCACAAGATCAGCCCTATATTAGGCTGGAGGAGAAGGCAGTCAGGAGCGTGCACATTCTATCACGGACCC